>VZTD01000353.1:428611-547422 GCA_013397725.1 Rhagologus leucostigma
GCGGCCCGGGCCCCGCCTCTCCCGCGCCGCCGAGGGTCGGGGATGCGCACACGGGAGTAGTCCGGTCTGAGAGGGGCACAGCACCCTGCCCTCAGCGGCGGCTCGGCCTCCCGCCCTGCTCCCCACAGCTTTTGGGGTCCCCGGCTGCTGCCAGGCCCCGGCCCGAAAGCAGGAGGCCGGTTCCCTGGGTGACAAACCGTCTGTGTGAGGGTGGGACCGCGGGCAGCTCGTGCGCTGCGAATACTTGTGGTTAAGCGGTAGCCAGAGATACGGGCTGGTATAAAATTATGAGCTGTTAGCAGATAATTCACTACGGGGAAAAAAAGAAATAATCTCACCAGGCCAGAAAATTGGCCACGACTTATATTTGCGTCTTTATATAGATGCAGTGTGTCATTAATAGACCATTAACAGTTGTTTTGCTGCCTTTAACTGAAATACAGACTGCACTGAACATTCAATAAATTGGGAAAAGCAATACATCTTTAGAAACAAGGGGAATTGGTTTATTGTCCAACTTTCCAAATTAAAACAATTAAACATTTGAACAAGTTAAAACAGAAGTCTTTACCTGTGGTTACAGCATGCTAGCTGGGGAGGAGGAGGAGTTGGCAAAAACAACCCAGCTTGGAGCAGCAAAGGGGGGAAGTACCTGAGACTTCAGTATGATGATATTATATAACTTATGGCCTGGGCATTAAATAATTTTCATCCACACCTATCTTATTTCTTCCCCAAAAGGTAGAGCCACACTTTCTGCTTCCAGCCTGGCTTTAAATGTTTCCTTATTTTAGTGAGGCGTGTGCCTCACCCGTTAGGCTGAGACAGATCATACTGAACTCAAACTTAGCAGCACAAGGCAATTGGCTTTTAAAATACTTTTTTTTTATTTCCTTGTGTTCTGATCAAATTTGATATGCAGCATAAATGTCCCTGATACACATAATGTGTATCATGAACACAAGCCTGGGTAGGTTTGATTGGTCTTTGGTTAGAACAAAATAAAGGAGCACATACTCCTTACTCCAGTGGTATGTAATTGACACGGCTGTACACATGAGAGAAAAAGAGATGGCACTTTTTCCACTCCTCTTAAGAAAAGGTGATCCCGTTGAAGGCAAAAACTTGTATATGCAAGTGGCATTGGTTTGAAATGTGTCCTCTTCAGAATGATCCGGTTATCGTGGCCGTGCAGAGCCTGGAAGGGGAATCAGCTGGAAACCCCTTATCGTGCCCTGAGCAGTGAGGAGGGTTGCATGTTCACTATCTGGCAGTCCAAGAAGGTGTAAACGTGTACCTTTGCCCAGCACAGTCCTGGATAAGGAGACTAACATGAAAACATGCAACAGTAGTCTTTATCCAGCACCTCAGCTGGATGGAGCACTCCTGATGTACAAGCCCAGCAGTGTGGGGGTGAAAACACCTTCCTGCTCAAATAAACTTGGTTCTGCTATCCAGGAAAGTAGGAGACATAAAAGTTACCATATTGGCTTAAAACCTTTAATTTTCTCTGAAATGAATGAGGGCTGGTGGTGTTCAGCCCTTTCTGGACAAGAGCCTTCTTTCTTTCTTCTTCCTGAAGAAGACCAGGGATGAACTACAGCTGTTAGTGTTTAGCTGTTCCTTTACTGAGCTGTTAATGGCATCAACTGTTTGACTGAGCTGTAAACCAGTCTTTAGCCCCAGGAACACTGAGGTTAGTGCTACAAAGGTTAGCTATAGGAACAGAGCTGCTACTGGCCTGTCTCCTCTGGCAACATTAGCAGCTGTGCAGTGTTTTTCAAGTAAAGACAGATGATTCTGTCAACTTGCGTGGGTTTTCATACCATTTGCGAGGCCTATCTAATTTCTCTGTTCAGTGGCAACAGGATAACAAACCGTCTTTGTTCACAGTTTTCCCAAGACACGTGCTGGCATGAAAGAGGTGCCACTGGCACGCTTCAGACCAGAAATGGCTACACTTTGGTGGCTAAGAAGTTGTTCTGCTGCACAGTGTTTGCAAAATAAGATGAGATCTTGTGTGGGCAAGAAGTGATAAATATGTGCAAATATTTAGTGTTGCATTCTGCAGGCTGGGAACACCATTTGGGCCAGCCTTGTAAGGGCAACATCTTTTGGGAATTTCACTTCCTCTCATAATCTGTTGTCAATGTGACATGGCAGATTAGAGTTCAGCCTTGGGAACTGCGAGTTGTTTCCTTCTATTCCTATTTGACATACATTTTTGCTCAAACTTGTGAACTGCTCCCATAATTTTGGGAGGCAATACAGATGCACGCATTTAACACTTCTTTCTCTTTCTGAAAGGAAGTCCAGTTGTACCGAACACTGAACCGAGGAAACCCGTCATTTCTCATCCAGAAGGAATGTATGTAAATTTATCATCTTAATTGATGCCTCTCCATGAGGTTCGTATAATCAGCCCTTGTAGCTTAACGTGCTAATGAACAGGGTAAGTAGAAATCTAATATATTAAAGGAATGCAGACCAATTTGTCTGAGCCCTGCTGAGACCTGCAGTGTAAGTTTTGCAAAGATTTACTCATCTCTCTCCTATCTTTCACTTAGCCGCCTTTTACTCCTCTTTCTGTTAATCCTCTGCAAGCGGAGTGATTCTCCAAAGTGCACAGAAACCTCTGGGAGGATGTGCAGAGGGGTCAGGAGGATGTTTGGAGAAGGCAGTGTTGATGGTAAATCCCCTTTCCCTCTGGCACACGCACAAGTCTGCACGAGACCGCACGCTGCCGGGAGCAGCACAAGAGCTCTGCGTCCTCACGTCCTGGCACAGAGCAGTAGTGCTTTGTGTGCATGGTGAAAAGTGTGGGATCCAGTGGGAGCTCTGCTGGCAGTGGGATCAGGGAGCAGTGCTGGGCACAGGTAGGTGGCTGTCTCAGGCAGCTGAGCTCCTGTGAAGGCCATCTGAGTCGCCGGGCTGCAGTTTGCACCCGGGTCTCTCCAGGCCTGTCAAGTCCTTGCTTCCTCAGCTTTCCTGGAAATCATTACATGCACAGCTTCAATCTGTTTGCCACTCACTGTGTATTTCCAAGGCCTGGGATCAGCTAGCTAGCACTGTGAGGTCGAAACAGGCTGAGTTCCTCCTTAAAGGAGCCGGTGGGATAAATGCTGCCACGGATTCTTTGCATGGCGTGTGCGTAGCATCCCTCTCCCCTATCTCTTGCCAGCCTCATCCATCTTCCCTGGAAGCTGGTCTGAGCAGGCACTGCAGTGTGCAGTGCCCAGGACAGCAGCGGCCCTTTTCAAATGGCTCCTTAGTGCTGCCATAATAAGCTTGATAAATAAAACATGGCTTGCAGACACGGATTTACTGGAGAGGGCTAAGGGGGCTGTAGCTCCCTCATTAGTATCTCCCGGTGCAGCATGTGTGCTCCTCATTATGTGGCACAGTGGCGGTTGTCTAGTCATCCATGATGAGGCTGCAGCCACTCCAAGGATGCACCAGGGATCCCAGGGATTCTTTTTTTTTTTTTCTCCTGTGTTAATAATAGGAATTTAGAAGAAAAAAAAAGAGCTTGAATATGAAGAGGATGAAGGGGAAAAGATTGCAACTGAGTCTGATTTTTTTCTCCCTTGTGTCTCTGTAAGTCATCAGCAAATGCAGAGGAATCTGTATAGCTGTGCTATTATGGAATTGGCATGAGCAGGATCGAGACCTCTGTACTGCACAAACTCCTTTTTTGGGGAGATTTGTTTCTGTTCATTCTAAAATGCTGCTCATAAACTTGTGGCTAAAGTATAAACTTTACCATCTCCCTCACATTTTTTGTCTTCTATTCAAGGGAAGGGAAGCAATTTGGCTGATTTCAAGTCCCTCAAAGCTGGGGACTCAGGAATCTGGGTTAATCTGAGCAGGGCTTGTGGAGGTTTGATCCAGCTTTTCTTTCTGGCCATTGCTTAAATCCCTCCTACCTCCCGCATACAAGTTACAACTGCATCATCTTAGTAACCCTGTGACCAAGAGGCATGAGAGTCTCCTCTGAGACTGTAATCTCACTCTAAACAGCTCTCTGGCGGGTGCTCACGAGTGGTGATACATCATGCAATTTTCTCCTTTAGGGGCTTGCGGTGTCATCTCCACTCTGATCCCTGCCCTGCCCGGCCAGTGCCGGCAAGCTAGAGACCAGGGCCGGCTTGGGAGCGTGTTCCTGGCACAGCTCTGCACGGCTGGGGCATGCGTGGGGTCACGAACAGTGTTAGCAAAATCTGCCCCTTCCTCTTGGCCTCTCGTCCACACTGTGGCAGGAAAGAAACCTGTTTAGGATGGCGGGAGACTTTACTGGTGTAGCAAAGTAATCCTCAATAAGCTCAGGACTTTTCTGTAATGGTATTTAATATGCAGATAGTCAAACGAATGCCAGTGTGATGTATTTTATGGACAAATATTATATATTAAGCTCTGATTTATACATTTGAGCGTAATACCTGGGGCTCTGAGGAGAGCCTTTAATCTCTGTCAGCGAGGCAGCACGCATGCTAAAGCGCCGACTAAATCTGCACAGGAGCGCTGAACTGAGCGCAGCATATATCAGAGTTCTTCCGCCTGATAAAATTAAATACACGAGACCACCTTTCTGTGACATTACCGGGTTGATACGCAGGGGCTGACAGCAGGAAATACTGATTTGTGCTTCCCACTCGGCCCCAAACCTGCACCATTCCTGCTGATTCTGCCATCCCCATCCCAAGGGTGCCACCTCAAGCTCCCAGAAAACGTTCCTGGGTGAAGGAAGGTCTCTGTCCGCTACTTTCCCCCCTCCTTCCGTCACCTTGCTCCCGTGTGACCGCCTGGGTGCAGCTGAGGGGATGCCGGTGCCCTATTTCCCCCTCACCAGCACGTGTAGTAAGGTGAGCATCGTCTCAGCATGGGGTTCTGCATTTAATAATCTCACCAGCTCAATTGTTTTTATCTGAATCTCCCTCCTGAACTGATAAGTCTAAATTGCATATTTTCTAACCCGCTTTAGCTGAGGGGGAAATCTCGCAGGTATCCTCAGGTGACGCGCGGGCTCTGCCGCGCCTCTCCGGCTCCATCTACTGCACTTTCCTGGGACTGCCGCCCCTTCCCGTCCGCAGGCTCGCGGCTCCCGCAGGAGCTGCTCCCTCATCCCGCCGAGCTGGCGGAAAAACCGGAGCTCTGGTTTTGTTTGAAAGGCCCAGAGCTGTCCAGGTGGTGAAACAAATACAGTACGCGTTCATACAGTCCTGTAAATTGTAATTCCTCGTTGTAAACCAGTCACCGATTTTCGGTGCCTGGCTTGCTGGATGAATTCTTCACTTCCCGGTGCTCAGAAAGAGAAGGAGCAGAACAAAGGTGGCCACCGTCACTGAAGCTTTCCGTGCTGGCTGATGGAGCAAGAATTGGGGACACGGCAGGACGAGGGGCTGGAGGAGAGCTCTGTGTGGGGAGGAGGGGGCCTGCATAGGAACAAATCTTCCACTTGCTGCTAGAAGATGCCAAGGGGGAAGATATCAGCTTGGATTTCTGCCATCTGATGGGGGCTTAAAGGGTGGGACTAGAAGCAGCAGAATTTTCCTGTGAAAGTCCTATCTCTTCATTTTACATTCAGCATTAAAAGAGAAGCTGCTCTGAAAGAATATCCTACTTTTCCTGTCTCTGTTGTTCAGAGCTGACATGGAGGCGTTATGTGTCCTTATTATAAGCACTCCTATTATAGTGTGGTTTTGGCTGGAGGATGCTGTATGGTTAAAGACGACTATTACAACCAAAAATAGTACCAGAGCTTCCCGAACGTTATGACTGTTATGAATTTGTATGATTAATATTTAGTTGCTCTACAAAAAGCACCAAAAGCTGAAAGTCGAAATCAGAACAAAGTTGTGCTAAGGACTGCATTTAGCTTTTTTTTTTTCTAATATATCTATTCATAGTGTGTGTTTCTGTAGGTGATAGATTAACATGAAAATACTGCCAGTCTTTTTCAGGGTTGTAAAACACAAGGTACATCATATATTATTTTTTAATTGAAACTCAAATCAGCTGTTTGAAATTAATTTGTTTCAATGGCAAGTAACATATTTTTCTGCAGTCCTTGTGAAAACTGGAAATAAGGTAGATTTGGCAGCTTAGCCTATGAAGTTCTGGGGCAAATTCGTAAACTGAAAGACCACAAGGTTTTGACCTGGCTTTGATGAAGTTCTGAAAAGAGCTAAATTAAATCCATGCTGTAGCCATATGTGTAATTTTGTTCTACTGGAATAGCTTATAGCTGTCAGCGAATTTCTCTGTACTCCCAGCATTGTGTAAGGGATGACACAAGAGCCTGAAGATTACTCTTTCCAGTAGTAACATGCATTTGCAGCCTTAAAATTATTACAACAGCATTCTTTCATTTACATGGCTGGAGAGAATCTGTTTTTGCAGTAAATTTGTATTTCAAAGCAGATTTTTGTGTCCATCATTATCGGTGGTTTACAAGATTTCTCTTTTTTTTCCCCCCCATTTGGGGATGTGGGAACAAATGAAATAAACCCGTCATAAAAAATAATTTTGTCCAGGTGGAACATAAATCAGCCAAAAAAATATTATTCTACATGGCAAATAAAAAGCATATGCTGTATTATTTAAAGCACAGCCTCCATATTCACATACAAAATTAATGCTACAGTGGGAGGTAAAACTGATGGAGGCAGACAATGAAAATATTAGGAGTAAAACATCATGCCAGGAACAATTCAAGCAGAGCCACTTGCAGGGTCATGGTCGTGTTCCATTTCAAATGGGCATGGAAATACACCGTGGGTTATTCTTCTCCAGAGATGCACACATAATAAGCACCTGCTCCCCGTGTCTACTCTTCCCTTTTAACTGTTGATTTATTGGATGTTTCTGAAAGCTGTGGCCAGGCTTGTGAGGGATATATAACGTGGTGCCTGCAGGAAGGAATGGGAGTGGGCAGACGAGCTGCCACACTTCCCGTCCCTACTGTGGGGTGAAGGGCTGAGCGGGATTCACAACAAAAGCTGGCTGCTCCTGAGCTTCCAAGGGAAAGGACATCACTGGAAAGTAAATCATAGTCATTGTGCCTGGGTCGCACCTGGGAAAGTCGGGAAAAAATTATAAACTGTGTTCCTTGCCTCAAACCGGCGTGAATGGTGGGTTGAGAGGAGAAACATACAGCGTTCAGCGGTCTAAGGCACCAAAAGGGATCTTTGCCATCACTAGGTATTCGTCTTCCACAGCATCAAGGAAATGATATATGAGTATAAAACATAATATTGCATGTGTTTTAAGGTAATTTTCAGAAGACTATGAATCCACCCTTCTTACATGTGTGAGAAGGTACATACCACACACTCCCTACTACACTGGAGACAGTACCACCAGCAAATATTTTATTCTCATCCTGGTTCTCCCAGGGTTGGGGGGGTTTCACTACATTCCTCCTGTGAAGTGGAGCCTCACTAAATAAGGAATGAACATATTCTTCAGAAAATGTTGAAGAGAGACCACTGCAAAGAGACTTTGAATTAATATAATGTTTATCCCTGTAATTTAATTAAAAAAAAGCACACAGTGAACCTTCTTGCTCTCTGCCCTACTATTTCACTATTCTCTCTGCTATTTTCTTCTCTGCAGCTGGAGTGGAGCTTTGCAGCTGTGAGGTCTTGAGATATTCTAGCCTTGGTGGTCCTTGAGATACAACAACACAGCATGCCCATCTAGAAACAAAAGAAAGAAAATTATGTTTAATTAAAAATGTGAATCAGAAAATGTAGGGTTATTGAGCATCAATCTGAACTGCACATTCTATGTACATGGCTACAAAAAAGATGCACTGTAGCAACTGGAGTAATTCATGGTTCAGTTCCCCTATGATGGTAAGCAGTTTATTGACCCAGAACTACAAAATCATTCAAAATTACATTTGGCAATGCTGAACTTCTGACACAAATCCCCTGATGTAAGGAAATGGAGAGGGCAGCCACACAACCTTCCACTGAGCCCTGCTGTGTCTTTAAACAGCAGCAGGAGAGGTGCACCAAATTCAGAAAGGTAGAAGAGCAATATAGGAGCAAGAAACTCTTGCATTTTAGCCCTGGCTCCTTCAATGGTCCTGAGCCAGTCACCTTGGGCCAGACATTCTGGTGTTAATCAGAGTGCAGGCCAGGCTTTACACAGAGCTTCCTGTGCTCATTCCTGAGCCCCTTGGACCTGACTTACACACCCAAAGAACATCAAGGTGTTTAAAAACCAAGTCCTGATGGTGCCTGCTGGGAGCTTTTGAAGTAGGATCCCTAAGGTCGGATCTTGCAAGTTCACGATGGAGCTATGAGTCCACCCCGTTTACAGCTCTACTTGTGACACGTCTCAGTCAAGGCAAGGCCTGGCTCTTTATGTGTTGTCACCTGCAAGGAGACACAGCCTTGTTCCTTGAATTTGCTTCAAGGACCTGTTGGGGCTTTCTTGTAAGATGAGTGCACGGGCAGAAGGGAAAATCAGCAGACTTTGTCACTTGCTTGGGAGGTTGGTTCCTGGCCATCAGAGGATTTTTGACTTGGTGTGAATCTCTTTCTTTGACAGGCCTGTTGCAAGGAAAACGTTTCCCAGCCTGACCTGCACATGTGGATCATTTCTGCTCTACTGTGTAACTGGAAGGGAGATTTGGGGCACAGGTCTGGCAGAAAGCACAGCCAAACTTAGAAAGCAAGCACAGCTCCCAAAATGGGGGGATGTGAATTTACTCTCTGATGTCTTTCAGCTCTAGTAATCTCAAGTGGTCCAGTAATCTCAATTGCTATAAATAACACCGCAAATGTTCTCCCACAGAAGCTTTATCTTTTGGCTTATGCCATCCCTTTAAGTGTTAAGACATTGTTGTGCCCAGTTTTTCTGTAGCCAAATGGGACTAGAAGGAAATCAATAGCCCCATTTTGCCTGTCACTTACTTAAGCTTGATTTGAACCCATGTTTGTAAAGCTGAAAGCTTTTGTAATCCATTGTTGTTGTGCCTCCCACAGCCAGCCCACCTCTGAGAATTTAATATTCCTACGATTTAAGAAGAAATATGATGGACAATGAAAATACCTGTTTGTTTAGTTTAAATATGTTTAAATCAACACTTTTTCTGTTATTAAGGCTGTGCTAAAAAGAGACTGCTTTGAAAGGAGACACATCTGCTCAGAGCAAAGGCTTCCATAACTCATTCAGAGTTATTGGTCATACCCACAATATTAGTGATAAAAATTGATTATCCATTCCCACTTGCTTCACGATCCATAGCATTTTTTTCATTCATAATATAAGTTGGTTTATACAGAGTGAGACAGTGTTATTTAAATAGCCGAGGATGAGCATGATACATCTTACTAAAAGCCCACACGAGCAGAAAGCAGGACTTTTTTCATGTTAGTCTTGTCCTGGCCTGAAGGTAGAAATAATCTAGATTTGGCAAGTGTCTTGACTTCTTTCAACCCTGAAGAGCAAATACCCTTCTGTCAGTGCGTGTGTGCGCTGCCCACTTAGGCTCACTGCTGCCCTTTTATCCCCAAGTGCAAAGTTTGGGACTTGGTAGAGCACTGTCGTTTAAAGAAGAGTTTTCTGAGATTCCTAGCTCATTTTGGGACTGTCACCAGCAGCTCATAGAAGGCAAGGGAGAGGGGGAAGGACTGAATGTTGCAAGGATGGAAAGAAAAATTAAAGGGAGAGGGACACAGCTCAAAGCTTCTACAAAACTTTCTGAAGGAAAGATCTGTTTTGAACATCATGTTTCAGCAACATGGGCTCAGCTGCTCCCGAGAAGGGGACCATGCATAAGACACCTCCAACAGGGTGACATCATGACCGTTAGCGTCCAGAGCCTTATACACTCTCCTGCAGCTGCAGGGGAGAGGAGGAGCACTCCTGCCAGCAATCCTGTGTTCACAGGCATTGAAAGGGCAAAGAAGTTTGGATATCCCCTTCTGGTGAAACTGTAAAGGTTGCAATCTCCAACTTAAGCTGATCCTTGGAGTCCAACGGTTAGATATGGTGAAACAACAGAGGTTACCCTTAAAATGGTATAATTTGTAGTGTTGCAGTTGTGAGGATGAGTTTATTGACATGACCATAACCTTAACTCCCTGTTGAAAGAGTGGTTAAACCATGACACTCCCTCACAAAAAATAGAGAGGGACTTACCGGCCTGCCCAGAGATATTTTTTTTTACTTAGACCTAAAAGGTTTTGGTTATTTAATGCAAAACTGGATCCTGAAGATTCCACCTTTCCCTCTGTAACTCCTTTTAGTGTAAACAGGTATTATGTGCACACAAAGGAAAAGGGAGAACAGACCCCTAATAAAAATACTTCACACCTTAAGTGCATAGGTGATAGCTTCCCTCACACAGTAAAACACCCAAAGCATAGACTGACATGAGACTGAAAGGAGAGGTGTTTCACTTGGGACTATTAAATGTAAATCTCTTTTTGTTCCATGAGGAGACAAGTTTTGCCACTCGGTTGCTGTGTAATCTCTGTTGGAGCGAGGACTGCTTGTCTTGCACGGGATCTCGAGCTCCTGAGGGCAACTGCAGCACAAGCCACTAATGCCAGCGGGAGCAATAAGAAAACCAGCCACGTCTGCATCCTTACAGCCCCCTCACCAACGGTGTTTATGGGCGGCATCCCATCTTTAGGGCGCGATCTCTGCGGTTCGCCGTGGTTTGGAGGGAGGCAGGGCACGCAGAAGGGCAGGGCAGGGATGCGCAGCCCCTCCTCCGCGAGGTGCCCACGGGCACCGGACCCGCGGTGCCCGCTGCCGGGGCCGGGGCTGGGGGAGGCGGGAGGCGCAGCCCGGGCTGCGCTGCCAAACCTGGCGCCGCTTTGCCATCTAGTGCCGCGCGTCCGGATTGCAAGAGCCCGTGGCCGGCATCGCACGGAAACCCAGCTTTATGGCCCAGCTGGAATTACAGGAGCTTCAGTTTGCGTTGTTTTGGGTTTTTTTTTTAGCATTAATTCGCATCAATATTTTATGGGCCGCAATGGCTGCATTACCGCATCTGGAAGAAGCGGTGGGTGTTTCGTGCGGTCGATAGCAGAGGGGAGGGAATAAATCACTGGTGGCCACACGAGCTGCCTGTGGCTCCCTGGGAAACCCTTCCCTCACTGATCTGCAGTCGCCTAAAAGTGGATATTTAGTGTCATTCGGCTCTCCTGGTTTAGGATTGGAGCTGTTAAGGAACCAAAGCCGCCACAGCACTGCTGCCGCCACTCAGCTTGTTTGGCAAATGAGGCTTCTTCGAGTTGTGAGGGACATGATTTACAAGGGAAGGCTTGGGAGCAGAACCAGGTGAATCCCTTTCAGTGACACTGAGTAATGGATCCCATCAGTTTTGTGGACCCTCCCTCTCACCTGGAAATTTTCCATGAGTAGGTCACAATTTTCTCACATTAACTCACTCTTCTAAATTATCAGGTCAAAAATGTCAGTGAACATAGGCCATCCCTAAAGGATGTGCAGGCAGTTTATTGGGGAGCCCTGGAGTCACAGGAATGATAGCTGGTTGACTGGAAGCATGGGAACACTGTACTAAGCCTTTGGGTCCAGACATACAGGGCTTACTCACGTGCATGAATTTCTGATTTACTCTCTGAAATAATTCTCCCCTGTTCATTTAGAGAGTGCTGTGTCTACAAACTTCGGGGATGTGACATTTTTAAGACTATAACTAGGTATGAAAAAATGCCTGAGATGCAAATCCGACCTAATTTCCCATAAAGTACAAATTAATATTTGCTGAACCTTTTTGTTGTAGGTTTAATTTCAACAAATTGTAGTCACCTCTGAAATAGACAGGGCATAGATAAGTGAGTTTGGCTGCCTCACAATCAGCTCCCAGCATGTAGAACTAAAAGGTCTCATGTTTCATGAACTGAAGTTAACAGGGACAGGTTTGGACTTTGAATACCATTTCCTTAAAGAAGAAAAAAACCAATCTTTTTGTTTGCAACCAGTTTCCAGAGGAGCTTTAGAAATAATTTCTGGTTTTGTTATGTAAAACTTCCTTCAGCAGTTGGAGCCACACAAACATCTTTACAGGCCCAAGAACTTGTCATAGGGAGGAGCTGGCATTGCTTGGGTGAAGGACAAGCACATAAACTGTGTGCCAAGCAGCTTAAAAAGTAGATGATGATGAGGCAAAGCAAAAGGAGACCGAGTTAAGCTGGAGACTGAGACAGTCAGAAAAGGTGAAGATAACAATAATAAACTAATGAGCTGTTTTCCAAGTGCCTCTCCCACTGCACAGGAAAACAGGGCAACAGATGTGCCACCACAAAGAAAACCTGGCAGCTTCTGGGTAAAGCCATACCACACCCTGTAGGCTTGGTGAGCTATGAATAATACCAAAGTTTCATTTTACATGCTAGCACAGGCTATATTGTCATCTACAATTCAAATCTTTACTTAGGAGGTTATTGGGTTTGCTATCAAGAGAGAATAACAAAGAAGTGTTTGAAGACAAGATCCAGCGAGACCTGGTTTTCTACAGATTCATGGCTTAAGGCTGAGCACCTAAGAGGAATTTGTACTGTATAATAGCAGTTATGCCTACACTGTACCCTTTCCCTCAGCTGGGAATATTAATAAGTTCTTTTCCATCTACCTTCCTGCTTTCATGCAACCCACAGGAAATGTCCGTCTTGGGCATCTTTGGCCCTCTGTCACATTTGGTTAAATTGGGTGGTAAGTTTAAAAACTGCTGAGGTTACCTGGCCTCAAAATCAATGAATGGCTTGAATTAATCTTTTTTCCATAGCAAACTCAAGTTTTTCAACACAGAGTTGGAGGGATAAAGACTTCAGCCTTCAAAAAGAGATTGTATTGCAGCAGAAAGGATGACCTTTTCTAAGCCTGGCGGGCATTTCCATAGTTATCAACAATAACGACTACTAAAGTATTAAAAATAACAGCTGAGCTTTTACGTAACAGCTTACATCTCAAGGCTCTTTTCAGCTTCTT
This sequence comes from Rhagologus leucostigma, assembly GCA_013397725.1. Lineage (NCBI taxonomy): Eukaryota > Metazoa > Chordata > Aves > Passeriformes > Rhagologus > Rhagologus leucostigma. Next base: position 441,587 of record VZTD01000353.1, read on the forward strand.
TTCTCCACTTTCCGAGTAATTCTTTCAAAATTCATTACATTTTTTGCAGTGTTGCTGTAGCCCAGTCCCTTCTTGGATAGGATGAAGACAATCACGTGGATTGCAACACACTGCATGTCAGTGGAGGGAGAGGAAATTTCAGACAAAGACATTCAGATAGATTCCTGCTTGGTCATAAAATGTCAGGGTTTCCTTCATATTAAAGCAAGGAAGACAGGACTTAAACAGTAGATGTCTTAGTCCATGGTTTTTTGGCTAGACTGGGCAAACTGTGAGCATCACTGTAGGTGAGACGCCCCAAAGCCAATCTCCTGTCAATACAAGGAGCCGAGTTTGGATCAGAGTTGTGCTGTGAGTACAGAAGCACAGCAATGTTGATTTTATGAGATGTGCAGTGATGTGCGATCACACAGGTCCTAAAACATCCAGAGCATACACCAGATAATGCCTCAGATCCAAACTAGTAAATGCCTCTCTTCCGAGGACTTGAATGCCAAAGATGCGTTCAAAGGCAGAGAACAGGCCATTGAACAGCCTTTGAAAGGATTGCTGCTGAGCTGTGGTTCAATTTAACTTTTGGGGCAGGATATTTGCTTGTATCCTTACAAAAATGTGAGCTGTGGAGTCTCTGCGTGTATTAGGATATGCATACAAAGAGACAGAGAGGAAAAATTACTGAACACTTTATACTTTACAGATTCTAAAATTGATGGTAGTTAGATGTTGAAGGGAGGCTGAACTCACCTGCCATCAGCACAGAGACAATGATTCTGCCATTTAGAAAACATGCAGAAAGGGTACTATAACACTTATTAATTAGTTTCTCTTCCCAGTATTTCATTTAAGTATTATTATTATTGTAATTATTGTTGTTATTTTTCTCGCAGTGAGTGTGCATAGTGAATGACTAAATAATTTGGACAGACAAAGCGTGATTGGGAAAGAAAGGGTTTCTAAGTACTTCATTTCCCGCCATCTTTTTCCCTCCAGAAAGGAGAATAAAATCCCATGGTTTTTGTGCAGAACTTCGTGCAGGAGACAGGCAGCAAATAATTAAGCATTCTTTTCTGACAGCTCATCTTACGTCTTCCTGGTGTGCCAGTGAGGGTAGAAGGGGGCTGCACGCAGCCAAGTGCTTGGTCACTGACCCAAACTGTGCCAGAGGGTCGATGCCAAGCACGGCCGGAGCCCGACAGATGGGCATAAACAGCAAAGGGTAGTGGGTTTGTAGAAGTGTCAACACCTTGATCTTTAGAGGGAGAAAGGAGTGGCACAACTTTAGCTTTCCTTGGGTTCTTATGAAAGCAAGTTAGTGACGTAAGCCATGTCCATCTGCCTGAGTGAGACACAAGGACAGCCAGGAGATGCTGGAGCAAGCTCAGGTACAGCCTGCACCAGCCGCTGGTGTTGTACCAGCTGTGATGGTCTGGGAATGTTGCTGATGGATCAGTGGATTGGGATCAGCCCTCCATCCAAATGCTCCCCTCTGATAAAGGAATCTTGGATGGCTCCTTCAAAGCTCCTTAGAGCTACAGAAGCTCAGGGTTTTTTTTTTTTTTTTTTTATGAAATAATGGATGTGGCTGGAGATGGAATCGAGGTGATAGAAGGATAAACTACACTGAGGCTTCTTTCTGTACCTTTTTGATGCGATCAGCACAGGTAGCTAAACTGAGGTGCAACACTTCAGAGAGAAAAAGACAGATAAGGAAAGGACTGAAGCACTTTTTGGAAGGGCTGAGCCACTTTTCCATGTCAGTAACACTGTGTCAGGAATGTGCTTTCATTATTTTCTCCCCAAAATAACAGTATGTGAAGTTGCATGAAGAATGTTTGGTAGGAAACACCAATTGTGTGTAAAGCTGCTTCTGGAAGTTCTATAAATGAGTTTTCAAGCAACTTACAGAGGTGTGAGGTCAGTTTCCATCAAATTTTAGTGGGATTTGTGCATCTGTTATTTCAGTCTTGAACAAAATTCTAAAACTGTTGGTTTTCACAGGAGCATTGCTTAACCGCCTTCTTTGTACTGTAGTAAAAAACATCAAAGTTCTTTAAATACAAATCAATATAATGGACAAAATTACCATCTGAAAATTGTAGGCTACCATAGTAATTTAAAGAAAACATTCTTAGTCTTGCTAAACCCTATTCAAATAAATCCAAAAACTTCTTTGAAAGACATAGTGATCTAATGTACTCAGCCAGCTCTGTGTCTCCTTGAATAACTCCAGGGGACAAAACAAAACAAAATTCCAGCCAATAGCCAGATGGGGATATGGCACAACTTAGTAAATTAAAGTAAGATGGGAGACAGATGGAGGCCTTTTCAGAAGTCGGATTTTGGTAGTTGGAAAGGACAGTGATACTCTGGCTGTGATAAAATCCCAGCAGATTGGACTTAAAAAAGCTGTGGGTAACGTGTGGTCACAGCCTGACATTAAAAGTCTGTAAACTGTTTGCGTAACTGCACAGATCTCCTATGCCTCAGATACGAATTATTTCTTAGGAGCATTGCTGCAGTAATTGGGCATGAGCAGTGCTGGAACACTCGGGATGCCATGAGGAGCAGCATCAGGAGCGATTTCACAGCCCTGATCTGAGCCCCTCAGTCAGCTGCCTCGAGCTGAAGAGCCCCCACTTGACTGCCTTTCAGGGCAGGCACAGAGGTCCTTCTCCCTGTCCACCCCGGGACTTCCAGGCTATTTTCTCTCCGTTTCAATGTCAGCGAGCAGAGTCACAGCAAAGTGCTTTCCCACACTCCCCCTTCCACTCCTTCCTTTTCAGCATCGTGGGAAATACTGTGCCCACACTTTTCGTGAATATTCCCTAAATGACTGGATGTTCATGTGGGGGGATCAGTTACACCATCCTGTACTTTGAGGGTTTGTTGCTGTTACAGTATTTCCTCTTTGGCTGCATTTCTTTCCCTGCTCTCCACTTTTTGCTGGGGGTACAGCACATTAGTCCTTATCATGCTCACATGGGAGGCTTCTGCTTTCTCCAAATAATTTGTATCTCATCAAGCTGAACACGCTGACAATTACCAGGTGGAATGCTGGCTGCTCCTTTGAATTGACATAATTTTTCATCCAGACTTCCAGCCTACTAACAATGGCACTCACGGTTACCTGCCAAGGTGCTACTCCCTGTCTTTTCCTTTTCTGTAATGTAATGGTTTAGGTGCTATTTCTACTAGGATGCCACAGAGTGAGGACATGGCCATCAAAAGAGTGTACACTGACCTACATGGCCTGGCACATCTGTCCAAACTGGTTCCCAGCCTTGCTGTGAAGCCCACTACAGGCTACAGCTACTCGAGCCTGTGTTTCTTGGGTGACACACCACGTCTCCTCTCTTTAGTTCTCCCTGTGGACATCTTGTTCTCTTTCAATTTTTTCAGATTAGCAGCTTTCCAAAGGTAGAGACACTTGATCATCCTCTCAGCTTCACCAAGCATGTTAAGTCTGTGCTGCACATCAACAGATGTCACACTGTTTGATGGATTATAGTTTAAGAGTGAAAATACGGCCATCCTAATGAAATAGACACTTGTGAAGGTGGGAACTACAGACCATGGAACATTTTGTAGTCACTGACACAGCTTGGCGAAGTTCTGTTATTTATTTACACCTGCATTTTGCCCTGTAGCATGAGCCTGATTGTAGTGATAGGAGGGTGAAGGAGGAGGAATACTGATGATGCTTGTAAATGCTTCAGGTCCTTGCTCTCTCAGAATCACACAAAGGGTAAGGTTGGAAGGGACCCTGTCCACTGCTCTAGCTGAGATAACTACTCTGTATCTGAGCAATGCACTTTCTTTAGCAAGTGGTTTGAGTTGCATGGCTGGGTGTGAACACACTGACCTACTTCAACCTCCTTCGCAATTTTTAAATTTCCCTGTTTACCCCTTTCATTGTCAGCTTGTTCACTGTTGCTTATAATCAGCTGGCTTTACTGCCTTTGTGGTTGGTTTCTCCAGACATAATTAAATTGTCTGCTACTGACATCTGACTCTGCTGAGGTTTGGGTTGCATCTTCTTGGCTGCCTCAGTGTCCTCCTTGATTTGGGATTCTGATCACTGCCTGCCCGGGCATGGCACATCATCAATGGGTGCTTTCATTCCTGAAGACTCCCTTGTGCCTACAATAATGCAGTGAAGTGTTTCTGGCTCTCAGAGCGCTCCGGAAGGTTATTTCAAGACAGCCTCAGCTGTTGTGCCTGTTGTGCATGCTGGAGCCTCCAGCAGGACTTCATCCAGCTATAGGAATTTCTAAGGGTCCCTGTCGCTTTGCAGGAGGGCTGTGAGATCTCCAGGGCTGGTGTCTTCACCTTCACACTCAGCCAGAGATCTCATTTTACAGTGTCCCTTGGTCCTTCAGTGGCTGATAAAATCCTGACAAAAAACTGATTGATGGAAGAATTGTGTTTCTTCCTGCTGTCTGTGATCTTTCCAAAGGGTGAAAACAAGACCTGGTACCTCTCCTGTGCCACTTGTCTCCTCTGCTGTTTCTTACGGCTTAACCCAAACTGACAACTGAGCCCCAGGCAGCCACTCACTCACTCCCCCACCAGTGGGATGGGAGAGAGAATCAGAAGAGTAAAAGTTAGAAAACTCATGGATTGAGATACAGAGAGTTTAATAGCAAAAGCCTTGCGTGCCAGCAAAGCAAACTAAGGAATTCACGCACCACTTCTCATGGGCAGGCAGGTGTTCAGCCATCCCCAGGACAGCAGGGCTCCATCATGTGTAAAATGGTGACTTGGGGAGACAAACACCATCACTCCAAACATTCCCCCTTCCTTCTTTCCCCAGCTCTATATGCTGATCATGATGCCGTATGGTATAGGATACCCCTCTGGTCACTTGAGGTCAGCTGTCCCTGCTGTGTCTCCTCCCAGTGTCACATGCACCTGCAGCCCCCTTGCCAGCATGTCAGTAGGAGAAGCAGAAAAGGCCTCGATGCTGTGCAAGTGCTGCTCAGCAATGACAAAAACACCTCTATATTATCAACACTGTTTTCAGCAAATCCAAGCCACAGCCCCTACCAGCCACTGTGAAGAAATTTAACCCTAACCCAGCCCAAACCAGCACACTATTACAGAGCTTTCTCTCATTTCGTGTGTTACAAGCTGTGCTATCTACACTCTTTGTCTGCAATGCTTCTTTTAATCCCTTAATTTCAGGTTTGTGGAACATTGCAAGTGGTGACAAGAACAAGGCTCATCTTTTCCATGACATACCCTTGTGTTTCTGGCGAACAGCCCTGTGACTTTCCTATGGATGCAGCTGGCCCCTTGCTTCTAGGAAGGATTTTTGCTTTCTGTTGTCGTAGCTTTGGGTGATGTGCATCCTCTTGGTCTCGGGGCTAACAGTTTAGGTACATGCAATCTCACGACCTACAGCTTTTCTTTGTCAAGTTCATTGACTTTAGTGGATTAAATGTCAGGTACCCAATCTACAGATGTCACTCACTGGAAAGTTTGGCATGACAAGTTTTAATCTTCATACTAAATTTTCTGAATTTTGTGATCCTGTTCTTGCTTGCCTGGCCATGGTTAGCTATGACTGTCGCTAGATGTTTTCGCAAGTGAGAGCCTTAAAATTTGACAGATTGTCTTCTCACTGCACTTGAAGTTGCTCCTATCTTTCCTGTAAAGACCCTTCACATTTAACCTTCACCTCCCAGTTTTTCCTGCTTTGAACTTCTTGTGATTCTTTCTGGTTGGCAGCTCTTCAAAGTGTTCATCCAATCTGTCTTGTTATCACTCCTTGCAGGAGAGGATTCCCCCTTTCCCTGGATTTTTTACGCACTTTTCCTCTGTCTGCTTTACTCTGGCGTTTCCAGCCACATGCTTTTTGAGGCTTTCTAGACACCACATTACAGATGTGTTTGTTCATTTCTGCTTTGCCCAGTGTGATCTCTGCACCCACGCAGAGGCTGCCATATATCTTTATTTTCTATAGCCCAACAGGAGACATTCTGCACGCCTGTAGGATTCTAAATGAAGATGTGTCAAGAGCTGATCAGTTTGAAGTTATGGGCTTTCTTTAATATGCCAGACTAACAAGGCTAATTATTTCTTTTAAGTCTGTTTTAAATATGTAGGATTTTTTTTAATCTCTGACTTCTTATGCAGAGCATTGATCTTTGGTAGATCATTTATGTAAAATGTATAATTTCTGAAGTAATGTTCTTCCCTTCTTACCCTCACTCTCAGCTCTCAACTCCCACCACTAAAACCAACAAGAAGTGACACCGACTGTGCTCTTTCCCATTTTTCCTACCAAGAAGCAGGCCTTTATCTGATTTATTTTTCATGGCATGCTTCCATGTTCCCTATATTTAATCTTTTAAGCTTGGTGGCTGATCTGTAGTAAGATTTCTAAAGTAAACAAAGTAAACTCACACAGCACACAGCCCTCCAATCCCACTGAGCTCTAGTCTGGGTGTATTTTGGAGCTGCTTCCCAACTCGGTGTTCAAAGCACTGCCAAAGTCAGCTGGAAACTTGGTGCCACACAGTGACCCACTAGGAAATACAGGGGCTCAGGAACAGGAATATTCTGCTCTGGGCAGAGACTGAGCCTTGCCCTACAGGGGCTCTTCCAGCTTGCGCCAAATGAGATGTCCTTTGGCTGTGCAAAGGTGGGAAATTGTATTATTAAGATTAAGTTTTAATATTTGTTGCTCTGATCTCATGCACAAGGGCAATCTATTAATTGCACCTTTCCTCGATTAGAAAGTCTTCTCCTAGGCACCTGAGATGCATGAAAGTTCAGGCCCTGCTACAAGAGCCCTGAACAAGCACCTGGTGTGAGGGGCAGAGCCCTGCCTGGGAGAGGCTGGACCTGTTCTGGGCTTCAGGTGCTGATGAACAAACTTGTCTAACAGAAGAATATCTAAATCCTCAGCTTTGTACCTGATAACGAGAAATCTTCTTTTTTAACCTTGTGGGTTTGGTGCAGAAATCTTCATATCGAGTTCCCCTGATGATCAGCATGTCTAATTGTGCATTTCAGCAGCACCTCATTTACACCTGGACTCATTAGTAAGAGCTGATTTACAGGAACAGCCACTGCTGGAGAGGCAGGGGTCCTCTCCTCCTTCATTTATCTCCCCGGACCCTGAATAAAAGCACTCCTGAGATGAAGAGAGTGGACCCACAAATAATTGATATCCAGCATAACTTGTTTTCCCCCAGTGGAGCTGCCAGATCAATCAGCAGAAACCAAATTGGGACCAGTTTCAGGCGACTGCCCTTTGTTTGTCATCGATTTCCGAGCTGTCTCCGTGAAAGGCTAATGAGGCTGCTGGGTTCCAGGTGCTGCCGGGGATGCCACCGCGCATCCTTCCCCCGGATTGAGCTGCCACCATCTCACAAAGCTGCGAGAACAACTTTGATTCACGCAGAAGGTGAAATGGCAAGTACGACTGTGAAGCTTGAAAGGGAAGCGCCAGAAAGCAGAATACAAGCTCCTGCTTGTCATTTAGCAGAGACAAACACGAGTGCCACTAAAACAACAGCATTATCCGATTAGCGAGCACCTACAACCCGACGGGAGTGGATCTGCAAAGGCAGGGAATCTGTCAGCTGTCGTTGCAACACCACTGCGAGTGCCTCAATACATGAAGTGGGAATGAGGAGAGGTGGTGTAACAGGTGTCATTGCAATAGTGCTGAAAGGGACACTGTCACAGCTTGCAGACCTGAAATGTGACCTCTCGATCTCCTGCGTGGGTGTGCGGGAGGTGCAATGTTATATTGCACTGAGGGCTCTGCCTCGTGGCTCCACTGTGACATCCAAGGATGCAACAACCCTGAGCTTGTGAAACTCAGCACTGACCTTGTTTATGGTCCAGAATAAGCAGCGGACTGTTTTGACTGGGAATACTTCAAACAAAGTGTTTGGTACCGTGTCCTGGTTTGAGACAAATTAAGGGAAATGCTCTGGTAAGAACGTCTCCTCCTAAGAAGGCAGGTTTCAGCTGCCCCTCCCCCGCAGGTTTAGGAAGAAATTCCTCGGAGGAAAGCGAAAAAGAAAAAAAAAATTATTTATTTAACAAGCGGAGTGCATGCAGGCACGGAAAAAAGAATAATGCTGAATAATGAAACCTCTGGCTGTGGAGAGGACCTGGGTAGGTTTCAGAGCCCTTTGTGGGTGTGGCCCTCTCCTCTCTGGAGCTGGGGTTCGGCGTGGGCCCCTCCGGGCCAATGGTATATGGCCTCCCGATGGTGTTCTGGTGTTGCTGAACCGTACAGAAGATTAGAAGAAGAAACCAAAGTCCCGGGGCTCCGTGCTTTAGCTAACGAACAAGAAGCTGGCTAAAAAACAAGAGAGTGCCACTCTCTTCCCTGCTGCAGAGAGTCGAGAGCTGAGGAAAAATAAAAGGGAAGATGCTTTCCTTGGCTCCGCAGCAGCAGAACGCAGGGGAGTGTGTGTCCTTGAGCACAAACCGCTTTGAAAAGTTCGCCTGGCTTCTCTCCTGCCTCTCCAAGTGGCCATGCTTGGGACCACTGTGGCGACCTACCAAATCTCTGCTGCCCTGAAAAGCTGTGTCTCAGAGATCAGCTTTAAAAGCACCCAGCGCTTTTAACTTGTCCTTCTCTTGCCACATTCTCTCCCATCCCACAAGGCAAAAAATGTATTCGATTTCAATCAGAGTATAAGTTATACAGGTATATTATACAATAATGATGATGATAATGATGATGATGATAAATGGCATAATAGCTGTCTTTTGCACACATACACAGATGTGAGTGCCACCACGTGCTTACGTTATAGAAAACAGTATATAAAGTATCACCTAAGCGTGGTTTATCTGATCATATTTTTACTCTGAAGGGTAATTGGTAAAAATAATGAACATTGATAAGTTGGAAAGTGTTTATAGTGTTTTCCATGGGATCTTCTGCTCAATAACCTGCATAAAACAAAGAAGATATGGTTCACATGAAGGGCTGGTGTATCATGCCCATCTTCCACTTTCAAGGTGGTACAGGCTGGTTCATTAGTCTGCAACTAATACATTCAGTTTATTATTTAAATCAATCAGCCATGGGCTGTTGAACTGTCTTGAGACTGTGCCTTAGCTTCAGAGATGTGCACCCTCACTAGCACCTTCCCCAGTTGGCACAGACACACATCTTTCTCAAGGAATCAAAACGTTGAAAACATTAACTGGTGGAGAAATTACAAAAAGCTTGGTCTTGGAATGCAGTCTTGAGAACTGCACTGTCAGTACCAACATGGGACTGGAAGGGACTTCTAGAACTGGGAAATGCAGTTCTTGTAGACCTTGGCAGCTGGGCCTCTGGGTTGTATCCTCCACAGCATGACTCAGGTTTAGCCAGGTGGATTGGACTGACTGCAGCATGGCAGAAAAGCCAGGCCAGTCCCTATCTGCACCCATGACATTTTGGTGGACGTGCCACAGAAGGGATGAATTTTCAATGTCTGTTCTGTGCCAGGACCCCATAACACCACCAGGTGAAACTGTGCTCTCCACCAGCCAGAGAACGGATCGAAACTCCTGTGAGAGGGGCATATGAGCCCTCCTTGGCCATTTATCAGCTGCTCCCTGGCGTGCTGGTGCCAGGGTGAGCATTACAGGCTGGAGTGAAGTGTGGGTATTACACCTGCACCTGCAGAGCTGCCCTTTGGAGGGATACAGCCCCTGTATGAGGCTCTAGGGATGGAAAGGCCTCCTGTTTCACTTCCTAAATATACCCTTCTTCAGGCAGCAGGAATCGTGGAATTACAGAACCATAGAGTCACAGAATGGTTTGGGTTGGAAGGGACCATAAAGATCCTCTAGTTCAACCACCCTGCAATGAGCTGGAACATCTTCAAGCAGATGAGGTTGCTCAGAGCCCCACTCCATGTAATGCCTTGTTGCCATCCATGTCTTAAAGGCAGCCTTTTTTTTCCCAGAGAGATGACAAGAATTTGCTGTGAGTTTTTTGGGCACCTGTGCACACAGCATGGCTTGTTTGACCACCAGCAGGGGACTAGCATGGCGTTGAAAAGTGTATCCTACTTACAAAAAAAGAGAGTCCAGTTATTCTCAAATACCAGACACTGGTTGGCAAGAGAGAATTAGGGAGGCTGAGGAGCAGTCACAGCCGTAGATTTTCCAGTTTGGAAATAAGTCAGTGAGAAACACAACAGCTCATTTGTCTCCCAGGTAAAATTTGCCTCCTGGCTGTTGTAACTGTGCAGGGTGTCCAGCATTTGAAACCCTCCTGGGATAGTGTAATGGTTTTACCCAGCTGGCAATTGAGTACCAAACAACCACTCACTCACTCCCCACCCACCCCAGGGGGATGGAGAGGAGAATCAGGGGAAAGAAAAGTAGAACTTAACTGTGGGCCAAGATGGATTAATAATCAAAGCAAGTAAAATATAACAACAACAACAATAAAAATGATACTACTATTAATAATGATTGTAAATAAAAGGAAAGGCAGAGAGAGAGAAAACCCAAGAAAAACAAGGCATATACAATATGAAGTCCTTGACTTAGTGTAAGCTCTACTTAGGAAAAACTAAAAACACCAGTGTGTTATCCCTATTATTTTCATCCTAAATCCAGAACACAGAATTGTGCCAACTACTGTTAAGAAAAGTAACTCTATTTCAGCTGAAGCCAGGACAGACAGGCAGCTATGTGCAACCTTCAATGCAGGATAAAATGCAAATAAAAGAGCAGGTCTGTCCATGTCCTTCTTCTGTCAGCCTTTGCTCTTGACCCGCTGCTGTGCACAGCTGTCCTTCCAAAGCCCAGCAAAGCCACCCAGACAGGGAACCAGGGGGAAAAGGAGGTGCTGGATGTGTGACTCCGGGACCGTGGCAGTGTCCTTGGCGGGACAATGATACCCTTGCAGGCTGCCAGGGGCTGAGAGCCCTGGTGCAGTGCAGCCTGCAGGTAACAGCCATCCAAGCTTTACATTTGCTGTGGGATAGGCTCCCTAAGTGCTGGGAGTTTTGTGGGACAGCTAATTTCTAGGGAGGGTTTATGAGCATCTCTCACTTCAGTAAGTGCACCTGTGTACCAGGTCACAGCTCCCACTGACACAAAACACACTCACCCTGTAACTTCCCCTGGTTTTGAGCTTGTAGCTGCCTTTATGTCTTAGAGTCTGACCTGTCCTGGCTGCAGATACAAGCAGTTGGTATTTCTTGGCACCGTTGCTGTGATGGCATTAAAGGATAATTCCCTTTTTCAACCTTCAAATATTCCTGCAAAAATTTCCCTTCCTGGTATTGCAGGAAAATGCGTGAGGGAAAATATGGATTCCAGCACTGTAGGAGACCTAGTCCTGGTCTTCCTTGGTTCTCTAGTAAGATCAATCCAAGTCTTCATCTATTTCGTTTGTTGATAAAATGAAAAAACAACCAAAAAAAGGACAACTCTCTAAAAAGTGAAAACTGCAAACACAGACTCCTTAATTTAAAATGTCATTATGTTACCAAAAAAGGTAATCCTTGACCCCAGATACTTTAAATGTAGCAGTTAAGTGATTCCTAGTTCATGTTTCAAAGCTAATTACATCTTGTTGAAGTTCTGGAAACCTCTGCATTGGAAAAAATTAGTTTTTCCCCCTTGTAAAACTTTCCCTAGAGGTCTGCCAACCCTTCCAGCAATAACAGAGAATAAAACTCTAGTGAATATTAAACTGAGGGACCTTTTTTTTTCCCTTTATACTAAAATCACGACACAGCACGGAAATCAGCCTCCCCAGGGAGCCCCATGCTCTGTGGGAGCATTCCCTTAATCCTCACGACTCCGCAGCCCAGGCAGCTTTTGCTTTGGGCCAGGAGCTGAACAGTCCCACTTCCCATCCCATAAAGAGCTGGTGAGACAGGCACTGAGGGCTGATGTAGGGATTGCAGCCCTGCTAAGGGTACCGCAGAGGATGGTTATGGTTCCACACGAAAAAAATATTTTCCCGCATGTGCTTTATTTTTGAAGTGAAATAATTGTATCAAAACAAATGTGTGCTCAAAGAAGCTTACAGCTGTGAAATTAGGCACCCATAATCTACAAAATGCCTAAAGCAAGTCTAATGCAGCTCTGTGCTCATTGCACTGATCCCAACAGCCTCCACACTGCCTAATAATCTTCTCTTTTTTTTTTTTCCCCTGGTGGAATATTCCGAGCTGGAAGGGCCCCACAAGGATCGTCGAGTCCTCTGCCCTTGTTTGTTCCTACCCTTACACCTACAGCCTTAGCTGCTTGGCACGACTGAATTCCCTTGACACATCCAGGGAGACGGTGCTCTGATCCCACCCCACGGCCTGCAGGCAGCCCCACGCTGCAAGCTGAGCAATCATCACAGCTCCTGCTCAGTTCCTCTCTCTGCACACAGAGTGGAGCAGCAGCCGAGACGTGGCCACCACAGAGGCGTTTGGCAAAGCCGCCTGTTAAAGCCTGGGCTGGCTCCAGAGCCGGCTGCCACCCCTGGCTCCAGTGCCACTCGTTGTCCCAGGGGCTGCAGCACCCTCTCCCAGCAGGCCTCATCCCCACTGTGGGGTGAACTGTCCCCGCTTCCCAGGAGAGCACAGGGATAACTGGAAAGGAGGAGAGGCTGGAGGCATCTTTTCGCCCTGGACTGAGAATGGGCTCCCCAGAAAATAAGGATGAAATAGCAGGGCAAGTGGGCAAGGAAGATCTTTCCAGCAGCATGCAAATCTGCTGTTGGTCTCCTTAATCAGACCTCCCATTACCAACGGTCTTTCCACACGGAAAAGCCCTGGGGGCCAAGCTCCCCAGCGTCATCCTGGACCACTTCTTCCTGATTTGACAGCCCAGCTTGGAGGGGATGATTCAGCTGTTCACCTGAATCCTCAGGTTTGTAAATGTAATAGGCATGCCTTTATAGCCTGGCTGCAGGAAGCTGTGCCAGCCCTGGTCAGCAGTGGCAGCTGGGGTTTCCACCAGACCCGGACTGAGCAAGGGCTGCAGGGGGGTCAGACGGGAGCAGCAAGGATGTTCCCAGGGCAGGGGAAGGGAAATTGTTGGTTCCTCTGTTTAGTCTGTGAGGGCTTTCCTCTGACAGAGAGCCATGCCCATGCCGTGCTCACCACCCTGAGCAGAACCGGGTGGCTGTGATGGGCTGTTAGAGCAGGAGAGCAACTGAATTGAGATTTAAATGTGATTTTTGCATCTGCACTAACACACACCTCACTAGAAAATTCCAAGAGTCAAACAGGAGCCTGGGGGAAGGGGTGCCATAGCCTGGTGCTCACTCCCTGTAGTGCCGAAGGGTTAAGCAGTGGAGACTGCAGGAACACACAACCCTCTGCCGTTTGGCTGCCAAACACCTCCAGACCACAAAATCATCACCTCCAGACAACCACGCAGATGAGTCCTGTTCCACCCTGCCAGGCTCCACAGGCACCATCAACATAAGGCTGTGGGCAGCACTGCTGCATCTCCATTGGCTTTCTCAGCTTTGCAACCAGGGAAAAATGAGACCCTGTTTTTTGTATCTGTTGCTTCATCTCCTTTATAAGTAAGAAGACAAGTCTATAGCACCAATCCAAGCAAATTATTAGTGATCTTTCATTTCTAAGCAACCAGCTCCAGTGCCCACCAGAGCAGACTTGCTTCCTGTTTGTGACTGTCCTGCTGCCTCTGTTGTCAAACAACGTTGTTTTATAACAACATTCATGTTGAAGTGGATTATTATCGGGTTGACTACTCCTTGGGGTATAATGAAAAGCATTCATTAATGCTCAGGGCAGGAGGGCTAATTACTTCTTTATAAAAAATCTGTGCTAATTGCCAATAACTATTTTATTGAATGGGTCTCATAGAGATAATTTTGATTGGGTTTTGATTTCCCTCTCATATTGTAACACTTAAAATGCATAGTCCAAAGAAGCTGGGAACAGCTAGGTTATCCAGAAAAGCATGGGGAGAAAACCCCACCAGTACAAAGACCAATGGACTGTGCCAGTCTATGCTCAGTTCAGTGCTCGAGCCTGCTGTGGTGCTGGCCAGGATTTTCTGGGTCTTGTACCTTCCTGCTGCCTCACGCTTCCACCAAGCAGGTGGAGACCTGTTTTCCATACTTTACCACGGCACAGCATTGATTCTGGCAGGCCTCGGAGCTGGCAGAGCAGAGGGAATGCACAAGGCTCAGGCGGGTTCCCTACGGAGTTGGATCCCACCTTGCCTGCAGGAGCAAGGCAATCCCCGGCACTGCAAGTACCAGGACTGCATGAAAGCAAAAGGAGTAGCACAGAGCAATAATCCGTGGGGTCAGTGTACAGTTCCTATACTTGGGAGGAAGACTCATTCACCTGATCTTTGGGTCACACTGCACTCCAGGATGAAGAAAATTCTGGATAATCATTTGTTTGCTTTTATTTAATATAAATAACTACAGGGCTGAAGATACCCAAAAAAATCAATGTAAGCACTGACCAAATCCTTTTAGTTCTTTTGAGCAAGGTAACTTACAAACACTGCATTAAAAGCAAATCCCACAGAAGCACGGTCAGCCTGTGGGAGGCAGAGCAGGAAACTACCATGGTCCAAATGCTCCTGCAAAGCCTCAGGAGGTGCCATGGGTCGATGCTTGCCAGGAATTTCACTGAATGTGCACTGCAGTAGTTTCTAGATCAGTCTGACACCTACAGGCTCCCACAAAAGGCTGCTCTCACCACCCAGGGGATGTAAGAGGTGTCCTGGCAGGCAGCAATCCCCTCCAGACCAGACCTCAGACCCTGTGGCTGCAGACCTGAGCTGCTGAGCCTACTTACCTTGGAGCTACTGTCAGACACACTATCGGATTGAACTACTTCCAATTTCCAACCCCTCTGACTGGAGAAAAATGTTTTTTGGGGGTTTTTTTTTCTCTTTTTTCTTCTCCTATCCCACCCCAGCAGTTTTACGGGTCGTCAGTTGTCTCTCACATCATGTTTTCTGATTCTCTACTCAGGAAGATAAAGCATGCAAACCATGGCCTCTATGCAAGCCAGAAAGCTGTCTTTCCCCCTGGAAATCACAGTTTAAAAAATATTAATGTTTTTAACTTGGTTGAATGATCTCCATTTTAAGAACAGATAGGGCTTTCAGAAATTACTTTTCTCAGTGCCCTGAGAGGTTTTGAGAGGGCCGGATTAACAAGAAGTTGGTCATTTGGCACTTTCTGAAAGCATTCTGGAAATACCTCCAGGGGTTGCCTGGAATCTACTGCTTCTGCAAGTCTTGGCCAAGTATGGTGAATAAGAAATAGCATTCAGGTGATTTAGTGGTTGCTTTGGGAATGTTTGGAGTTGCACTGTTGCATAGTGCACCAGGGATAGAATCACGGAATTACAGAATGGTTTGGCTTGGAAGGGACCTTAAAGATCATCTTGTTCCAAGCCCCCCTGCCATGGGCAGGGACACCTTCCTCTTGGGTGAGGCCGCACAGTGCCCAGTCCAACCTGGCCCAGATGTTTTGTGTCTGTAATACACACTCCCCAGTTATTGATCACATGGGAGGACCACAATCTAAAATAAGTCCTCAGTGTCACCTACAGAGAGCTCCAGACACCAAAAATAACCACACTGCAGCTACCAGGGAGCAGAACAGACTCCAGAGCTTGAGGACTTGCTGCCTCAGCACAGCTGGCTTTTAACAAGCTTGCATATACCCAATATCTCCAGTCATGCTGGACAAACTGAAATGACTTTTGAATAAAATGTTTCCTGGTTGCAACAGGAACAGGTGCAATGACAAGAAAAAGGCAACAACAACAACTTTTTTCTTCAAAACCAGGCCAAGCTGGCAAAAACAGCTTCCAGAAAGCTGACCATGCTTTACATGTTTGGAGGGCAAAACACTTTTACATACAAAACTGAGAAGTGTCATTTCTACATCAAATCACGAGGATTTTTATGATACAGGTTCATACTGAAGCAGCCCTCACTCAGCCCTGGTAGAAGTCCAACATCCTGATCAATCCTCCTCCAGCAGGATGCCAGGTATTTTACGCAAGGGTCTTGGCTGGCAGCAAATTAATTTCCTAGCCTTAAAATTATCTTCAACAGTAATGAGCCATTGAAGTCAAGGGAAGAGTCACAGAGGACAAAATCATCTTAGGGGCTGCACTGGGTCCTCCGAGGAGCAGCAGCCTGAACTCGTGCAAGCAAAGCCAGTCTCTTCTGCAGCGCTGCTTGCCCGAGGATGGCAGCAGCCAGCAAGGCCTCCACAGAGCTGCCACAGCTCGCTGACACCGTGGCACATCACCTTCACAGCAACAGGCTGTCCTCTTGGCAGGGCTCAGGGCTGTCCTCCTCAGCAGAAACGAGCCCTGGGAGGCAGCTGAAGACAGGACACACATCAGCTAAGGCTGCTGGACCACCTTACAGCCAAACCAAGCCGGCAGCTCACTGGGACCAAAGCAAGGTGGTGCCCCTTCTGCCTCCTCCCAGAGTCCCGCTTCATCAGTCGTTGTGGTTTTGTGGTGGATTTGGCAGTGCTGGGGTAACAGTTGGACTGATCTTAGAGGTCTTTACCATCCTAAATGATTCTGTGATGCCCCACTCTCCTCGACACCCAGCCGTGCCGCATTCCTCCTGCCCCTTCTGGGACTTACCTGGTTGCCCCATCATCTGCTTTGACTCCCAAACCTGCCCACCTTTCTTTGGCCCAGCTGGTTCAGTAATTGCACAGAACGCAACTTGCTCATAGACGGATGAGGCAGCCAGAGCCAGCCCAGCACAGCAGGAGCCCGATTCCTCTGCTGCTCTTTCAGTTCATACCAGAGGGAGCAGAGGGACCTCAGCCCCTGAGGCAAAGACCTCTGGTACCTGTGGCAGCTTCACCTCTGGAAGGAAAATCCTGCACATCCGTGCCCAGCTGACACTGACTCATTCTTGGCAGCTTCGGCTTCGTTTCCTACATCAACTCCCCCACTTCTCCCTCCCGAGGGACGAACGGAAGGGAGGGCGGGGATGCTCCACCCAGGGCAGGGGATGCCGTGGTGCCAGCCAGCGCAGCCTGTGTGGTCCCAGCCCGAGCCAGGGGGATTTCGCCAGGGAAGCCCCTGGCAGTTCCTTCACCAGCCGGATCCTCTTCAGGGAAGCTGCCAAGAGCCCAATTAACACACCTACCCCATAAAAGCAGGAGTGGTGCTGCGCTGAGGGAAACAATCGACCACGCACTGAAGGGCTTTGCTGAATGGATTTAATTCAGCGCTTACGCCTTAAAGCTGAGCACATGCTTTACTGAATGGGGACAGGCACGTTTGGGGGCCTGCTGACCTGTCACCCAACATCAGCATCTTCAAAAGAAACAGCTCTTGGCACAAACAGCTCTTTCTTTCAGGAAAATGAAAAGGAAAAAAAAAAAAAGAAAGAAAGAAAACAGAGGAGAGGCTGGTGCTTTTCCACTCCGGAAGGTCACTGGCGGCTCCTGAAGGAGGAGCCACCCACCTCTCTCCCCTCCGTGGGGCAAGGGGAGACCTGCCCGGGAGTGAATAGGGGAGGGAAACTGGGGCAGCTGGTGGGCCAGTTCTTTCTGGTATGGAAAAACATCGCTCTGTGAACATCCTGTGCCTACAGGAGAAGGGCATCGCTCCAGCATCGCGTAGCCCCAGCAACCGAGCGAGCGGCTGTGACTGTTCTTAAGCCCTCAGAAGAGACTGCGAATGTGAGTGCTGTGCCTGCCGAGTGGCTTTGTCCCCAGCACAGTCCTGCTTGGCTGCCCAGCATAGATGCAGGACCTGTTTTGGCATCTCCACCTTTAAAGATCTCGCTCCCTCACGGCAGATGTTTTATTGAGGGCAGATTTAAATTCGGGGACCAGATTCCTCTTCTATTTGCAAAGTTCTTTTTCTCTTTCCTGCTCTGGAAGTGCTCTCTGAATAAAGCCGAAGAGGATGCTACTGGGAATTCTTAAGACCTGCTGGCACGTTTTTGCCCGTGTGGCCGTGAGCCCTTTTAGAGCTGTGGGTGGGAGTGCACCGACCACGCCAGCACCACTCAGAGGTTCACCAGGACCTGATGCTGGAGGCACCAGGCAGGACAGCCCCTCCTGGGCAGGGGTTTGCAGTAACTGGGGAGGTGGCACTGATGAATGGACAGACAGACAGGAAGGACTGTGACTCCAGCAGCTGCATGGGCTATGGGGACACAGGTGCTGCATAGCTCCTCTTCAACCAGAAGGCTCCAGGACTTCTCTTCTCTCTGTCAACACTGCCAAGCTAAGGGCTTGGCCCAAAATTCGCAGGTTTAAACCAGGTTTTCTGTCAGATCTGTGATATTTCACTTATTCAAGTGACAAAGAGATAACTGCCTGCCTTTCCTCGAGCCACCCCCTCAGCCCCAAAGCTCTCTTCTCCCCTTTCTCACCAAAATCAAGAGAGAAATGCTTAGTGCCAATATCACTCACAGAACTAAGGATGGGATAATTACTGCAGATTTTTAACGGCCACAAGGAGAAAAATTGCAAAGCAAAGGGTTTGTATTTGTCAAGGGGTGAAACCAGCTGAGGAAGGTTTTTCTTGGAGTTTTGAAACAATTCCAGCTCTTTCTCCTTTTTTTTTTCTTTTCCCAGTGTAGTAACATTTTTCTGTCACAAGCAAATTAGCTGTTAAAAAATGCATAAAGACATGTCCCGCCAAGCTGTGCCTGAGTGCTTCACATTCACTTCCCCCCCTCCCAAAAAAAGAGTTTTCTTATGACTAAAGAATGAAAAGGAAGCAGCTAGAAATCTGTAATGGTTCCATTTATTAATACGTATATCACAAATACTCACAATATCAATGCATTCTCGTTGGCATGCTAGACAGAGGCATTATTAAAAAAGTCCTATTTTTTTTTAAAAAGGTTTTAAACTTTTGCTTTCCCCCAAAAATATTTCATATGCCTGTTTTATTTTTTTGTGATTTTTTTTTTTGTGTCTCTGTGTGTGTCTTTATTTCAATTTGATTCAACAATGTATTTGGTGGCTGCAACCTCAATGCAAAAAGAAAGAAAAAAAAAGAAAGAACAGGAAAAAAGTATGAAGGCCGCAGTACAGCACAGTTCAATTAGTTCATAGCTAAGTAATAAAAATAAAGGGAGCAAAAATTTCTGCCTTCACAGTAAGCAACAACACAGCTTAATAACAGTATTACACAGGATCAGGTTCCGAGGCAAAATGCACTAGACAAAGCCTACCGGGATACGCACTAGGCATACAACACTGAGTAAGAATCAAAGATGTAGAAGAACATCAGGAATAACATTTCCCTTCAAGCACAACATTTTAACATCATTTTCAAGTATCTGTATGTTATGTTGCTGATTCCTTTGTTTTTGGGGAAAGGGGGACAGGCTCAGGGAAGGGGGGAAAGGATGGAAACCTTAGTAAAGCAATAAACAAATCAAGAAATTAAGATAAAACCAAAAGAATATATATTTCATATACCGGTTTATATGAATGTGTGCAACACTTATTAACCATGGTGAAAGGCTAATTATGCCCTCCAGTCACTACATGCACAGCCCGATCAATGCTGTTAATGAGTTACCTTTGTTAACTTACGATGCAACTACTGTGTGACCAAGAACATACAGACGGTGCCGTCCTACGCTGAGCCGCGGGGGTGGGGTCCGGCTCTGGAGGCCGAGGGGACCCGGCTGCTCTCGGTGGCACCGTGGAACTTCACAGAATGGGACACTACGCATGGGACAGTTCGGGAGTGGGGTGCGAGTGTGCGCGCGCACGGGCTTGCTCGTGGGGGTGTGCGTGCGTGCGTGCGTGCGAGAGACAGTGTGTGCTAGAACATTCATGTCAGTCTTTCTCCAATTCTGCAGCTCCTGGTCTTCACACAGGCTCTGGACTTCACACTTCTGGAAAGACTGGAGAGCGGGGAGGATGAAAAGAAAAAAAAAAGAAGCCAACACGTGGGTTGCTTTGATTGCTAGCAGTATTCACAGGAGGTGTTTTGTTCTCTCTTTTCAAGAAAACTGAAATGACAAAATTCAGCACTGCATTTCCGCCCTTTTTTTTCCCCCACCACACACGATATTGGGATGAAAATTCCAAAGCAAAGAAGCCCACGAGAAGGCTTAATTCTCAATGAACACGCTCAGAATGTAAAACTTGCTGGCTGTCTTCAGCAGAAGCAGCACAGCCAAAACGTACCAAGGCTTTTATAGCTTTACCACCTGGAAAACAGGAAAAGCTCACCTTGTTACACCATCTCATACTGGTTAGCAGTAATAAACCGGGACAGACAGCATGCCAGCAGCATCCCGATCAACTGTTCCAGACAAGAGACAGACAGAATAGAATTTAAGTTAAATTACATCAGTGCAAAGCATTGGTAAACAAGTATTTCATGTTCTGGAGTTATCATGCACAATGTATTTATGCTCTATTTTAAGGACCACTCTAATCAGAAAAACAGCGTTACAATCTCTCATCTTTCTTTGTCAGATCTTCCTCTTGATTTTTATTATTCATTTGACAGGCAGCATGCTTTTTCGGTATTTTTCAATCCCGTTGTCAATGCCTGGCCAAGCCAGATGTGGATGAATAAACTGCTGGGGTATCAGCAGGTTTTAGGCTGTGTTTCACTTGCAAGCTCCACCTGGGTCCCTCACCGACACCCATCAGCCCTGAGAGCTGGTGCCTTTAACTTCTTTATCACTGTGCAAGGGAAAAGCTTCCTGATGTCCCAGAGTGGTTATGCTTCCTTTACAAGTGATGCAGCACTGTAGAAATGAGTGCTATAAATCTGGAAATAAATTTTAAAAAAGTCATTCACTATTCCCTTGGCTGTCACTCAGATTATTGAAAACAGATCCCAGGCTTCCACTCATCAATAAGCACTCAGTCTTCTCAATGTTTCATCTACTGCAGTTTCTTAGTGCTTCCTGCATGTGCCAGCAGTGTTAATACGCTGTAAATAATTCAGCCTTGCTTTTCTCGTTGGGGTTGGTCAATTAATTAACTCCTGAGCATATCCAGGCTGTTACAGCTCATCCCCGGCTAAGGAGGTGAGGCCATAAGGTTGTGTCTAGTGATGGACAAGGCTTCCCTGGACCTGGCTCCCAGCAAGGGCTGTCACAGTGCCTCCAGCTGAGCCCACACACACCATCCCTGCCTGTCTCCTGCTGCTGCGGGCAGAGCACATGGCAAGCGGGATCACAACCTTTTGGCAGCAGCAGAGCTCCCTCACAGCCTGCAGAGCACGCCCAGGTATGACTGGCTGGCTGCTCATCCAAGCTGGCTCCTCCTATTTCACTCCTCGGGATTGCATGTCCCTTTCCCTAGGCCAGGCAGTGTCCCCATTACCACAATCATCACCAAAATACACATCTTCTGTACCAGGCAATTGCTTGATTTGGGCTGCCATCAGCCCAGAGCAAGGCCAAGCCAGGGCAACTCAAATTTGGATAAACTGTTTCCTGCCTCTAAGATGCCACAGTCCTTGTCAGGCCACATTTCTTTTGCCAGAAATTTGCTCCGTTTCCTGTTTCAGTGTCCACCAGAGCTGTTCTGGGAATTTCAAAAGGGCATACAGTCGCATTTAAAAGCAGGCTGAACCCTCCTGTTCCCCACATGCACTCCTGATTTTGGCACCAAGGATGACACTGCCTTGGTTATAACTAGACGTGGGGCACAGGTACCACCTCCTGAGCAACCCCCAATAAAAACCAAAGCTATCAGGGTCCAGGGGCTGTATTTTTAGCAGCCAAAAGAGATGTGGATGGTGAAGACCCTCCTCTGAAAATTTCACTTGATGCCAAGAAGACATTTTAGCCATGTTATTGCCTTTTCTACTCAACTTTTCTAGGCAGGTGTCAAGGCAGGAAATGGACCAGCAACAATGAGGATGCCAGCATTGCTGGGCTGGGCTTTGGATTCCATGCTTAAATACTCCTGTGGCTGGGAGGATGATTTAATCAATTGCTGAAGATGTTGCTGAAAACCAACCACATTCTACAGGTTACATGACGTTCCTGCGGCTGACTGATTCATTAGCTCAGTTTCATTAGCTCAGTTCAATTTTGGAGAATGAGATTTCTGTTTTGGACAGTGGTATGTACTTCTCTGTGCTCTTGACAGGCCAAACAGAGTGAGTGCCCCTGGGTGGCCCTGTCCCACCTCCTTCACTGTTGCTTTTCTGTGTTTGTGGTGACTTCCAGTCTTTTCTCACCTTCTTTGGCTGGGCTCAGAAGTTACTTCTCTGCCTTGCTGCATTTTTCACTAAGATGAACTTTGCAAGGTATTTCATCCAAATTATTTTCCCTGAGCAAATTCCAGCCCCAACCCAAATCAATTCCTCTCTCATCCTAAAATGGCCAAGAATATAAGTACATTGATGTTGTTTGTTTATTTTTCCCCATCACAAGCACCCAGAGTATGGCCACTGTTCTTCTCAACCGCAATCTGCTGCTTGTATCAGGTTTACAAGCGTAAAGAGGCTGTAGTCTGTATAAATAGGAATCCACAGGTTTTTCTTTTCCCCTTCAGCTGGAGCAGATCTCCCTTGCTACCTTTAATTAGAGATTCTTCTGTCCTGGGCAGCCTGCAACTCTAATAATCAGTGTGTCTAAATTTTGTAGCATCTGCAGGCATGGAACAATGTTTTGTTTTACTCAACTCACTCCTGAAACAAATGGCAGATTACTCATGGATGTATCTTTATGATCTTTGGCCCACTTACTGGTTCTTGGCTCTGACCTTAGGCTGGCTTAGGCATTTAAGTGGTTATAGTGACATAATATTTAACTCTATATTTCAAATATAATGGCATGCATATCAAGCCCTTGCACACACATTTTATTAAGCATTTCTAAGTATTACCAGGACAGAGCTGTAATAAATATTCTAGAAATACTTTGAACACATATAAAAACATGTGTTTTTCAACGTGTGGACTTCCACCTTTAACCATGAGAGCACTGTCCCTCCTGTAGCCAAGAAGAGGCAATATTGTACTGAGTTGCTGAATTTTCTTCACGGTGCTCTTTCATTACAGGCATAACTACAGCCCTCTGCATTTAAGTCAGGCTGGAGGCTCCCAGACTGGGCCGCACAAATGAGCACTCTCCACCCTGCCTTGCTCTCTGCATTTGTTCCATCACTCGCCTCCTCTGCTCTTCAGGCAGGAGGAAGCCCCTCATCCTATTGTGCACCAGGTCCCCGCAGCTCCTTTGAAAAACCAGAAGAATTGGCATTAGAGGATTCCCACAAAGAAACTGCTGCTGGGAGCTGCATTCATTTCCCTGCACTCCCATTGTCTCTCAAATGCCCCATCTCAACTTTTATCCACTTATTCATTTATTTTATTTTACAGTCTTGATTTTTGAGTGCTAAGATGCCAGACTTGGTTCTGCATTTGTGTTCTCTCTCACTTTTTTCCTTTCTTCCCTTTCTTCCTAAGATTATCTTGGTCTTCTGAGCTATTATATAGAAAAAACAGAGTTTTCCATACCCTGGTCTTGCAACAGGAAACTTGAAAATGCTGACAAATTCTTTTGTTTAGACAACTGGGAAACCCACACCCCTCAGGTGTGTCTCCTATATTACAATCCTCTTGGCCACAGCTCATTCCAGCAAGCAGAACACATTAAATTTCTTCATCTCTCCATGGTTTCTAGGAGTAATCTCAGGCACATCTTAGTTCTGACCACTGGAAACCATCCGCAGCAATTTCCTAGCAGTCTTATCCCTACTGTACACGTAATAGCTGGCTTTTTAATACAGTTATTCTGTAGGAGTTACCAGCGACTGGAAGCTGTTCTGCATGACATATTTATTACACGTTATTGTACTGAAGAGAAAGAAAATGAATTGCAATTTGAATTTCCATTTTATTTTGGGTCTTGGTGTCATCACCATTTTTCATTCTTTGGGAGAATTTCTATAAATAGAAATGTGTTGAAGTAACTTGGAATTCACCAGCACATCAGGTAAGCTAAAACTGGGGGGGGGTTTCAATGCATCAGGAATAATTTTTTAGCTCAATACCTTGCCATATCCTCAAAATGCAAATCTCCAAGCATGCAGGTTCTCTGGCTCTATTTTAAAAGAGAGAATTTTCTATGTCACATGTCACTTATTTGAGTCAGCCTCCTGTGCCGTGGTGTGCCTCTGTCATGGGTCCTACTGCCACACTGAATCCACACTGATTAGTCTTTAGAAACAACTCAGTCTTAGACCAGATTTCGAGTCACATACTGGATCTTGATGTGGAGCCCACTCTCTAACACCCGAGCAAATCCCGGCGTCCCTGTGCTGAGGGAGGAGTCGTAGCAGACAAGGTGGGTGATGTCTGCACGAGGACTGCATCCGTGTTCAGGCAGAGCTACTCACATTAATGCTGGCAGTAAAGAGTGCAGGTGGATGTTGCACAGTAGAGAGGGTCTGTGGCTGCCTGGGAATGTATCTTAGAGCAATGGGAACGGTATATGCCCAACAACTGGCTTGGGGCATGTGGAGAGCACCTGATTTCCAGTCCCTCAGCACAAAGGGAATAATGTGGCCTTAACACTGCACTGAGTCTCCCCTACTCACAATCTATAAACCCCTCCAGTGTCTCTTGCATTCCTTAAGCCAGTGCCTGCACTGTAGTTTTATCTAGGCACAGCTCTCCATCATCTATGCAGTTTGCATAATTTTATTCTCTGTTGGGCACAACACAGCAATCATTTTTCTGCTCTGAAGAGCACCTGCTAAACTGAAGTTATTCCAGCTGGAAGTCAGCATTGGCATCCAAGCCCAAAAACAATCAAATTTTATTCTATTGTTATTGTTTCAAACCCGAGGAGCAGAGCAGACAAGGTCAGCAACACAGTGTTTTTTATAAAAACTCTTGACTCTGATGGGGATGTCTGTGCCAGGCCTGTAAGATTTGCAATGCCATTACATCAGCATTCCCTATTTCTGGGCATCAGCACATTCCCCGTGCTAGTCAACACCTAACAAATCACGTGAAGGAAAGGCCCTTGAGCATGCTTTACTGTAGAAGAGCAACGTAATTTGTCTTTTATTTAGATTAAACCTCTCCTCAACAGGAACAGCGAAACTTCACCTACAGCTGGAGCCCTGCCTGGCATTACTGCCAGCCACGTTAACCCGAAATCAATTTGTAAACACTGTCCCTAATTGGGCCTAGCAAAACAGATTAGGCAGTAAATTACAACTGGCCACCTTCTATTCTTCACAGCCTAGGATAGCTGCATTTTTGCCCTCTGCAGCCTCTCTCTTCTCCTTTTTACATGTTTGCTAACACCCCAAGCAGCTGGGTATGTCCCCCAGTGCCAGAGCCCAGTGCCTGTGCTGGAAAGTGACATCCCCACCTAGCAGCAGGGCTCGTGGTGCCACCAGCTGGGTGAGATGCCAACACCACATCAAAACACACCTCATTTTTCCCTCAGTCACAGGGACAAAGCGCCTTGCAGCCTGTGCTGCCTGCAGCCTGCCATGAAACACCCGTTCAAGGCTTTCAGGCAGTATTGGTCCTGCCTTTTTCCCCCAGCAGCGTATTTTACAATTCTACTCATCTCATTTTTCTTTTGGATAGCTTTACACAAGGCATTTAAAAAGATGCTTTACAGCTTTTTGGATATCTAAACCCCAAACTGAAACCCGAGCTTGGAGTCCTGCAGCAGTAGTCAAGCCATAATCAACCCTGGAGAAGAGTATCAATGCAGTAATCATTCAACAAGAACTAGAATAGCCTATTAAAAAAAAAGAAACTGACCTCCCCTCGTCTGTGCATGAACAGCTCCCGACTGTTCACCTTTTCTGGATCCCAAAAACCCGACATGCAGGCACATGCTCTGGGCAGCTGGTGGTGTGATGAACCAACATTTCTACCCACGCAAGGGGTGTGGCAGGCCAAACCACAGGCTCCCCACATCCAACACCTTGGCTACAGAGCATGAGGCTTCCAGATATGCCCAAGGCAGGGCAGTCAGCCAGTCTGAGCCCAGACAGTTTTAGGGGTCCTTCAAGTTGTGCATATGCTGATGGAGAGGATGTGGGGGCCATTTTCCACACGGCTTGGGGACAGTTTTGAGTTGTCCATATTTCTCTCTCATTTGTGCGTGTTTCCAGTAGAGTCCTTGCTGTCACACATGAAGTGACTGGTATAAAGGAGCATCCTGCTGAAAGACGCAGGTGTTTTCCTGCCCCTTCTTGATCACAACAATCTGACCAGGCCTACATTTTCCCCAGTTCTGTCTACATAAAGGCAGTTGGAATATCATGGTGCAGAAAGCTCCTTCTTAGCTCTCCTCCTGTCGCTCTCATGCCACACTCCTTTTGGTGCAGACAAGGAGTTGGTTTAATAATCTGATTTTGGTAGACTTAACATTTCTCAGTGTTCAGTGTTAAAGGGAAAATAAATAAAATTGGTCACAAAGTGTCCCTTCCAGGCTCCAGGTCCAGGATGGGGAGGCCTGTAGATGCAGTCATTTGAATTCTTGAGTCCTTTAAGAACAAATAAGAGTACTTAGAAGCCTACCCAAACAATGGATAAGCTATTTGTCTTCTTAGCTGTTTATGCTCCATTTAAGCCAATGTTTTATTGGGTTAACCTCTATTTGACCCAGTGGAGGGACAAGCTGTTTTCCTTGAGCTAGTCATTAGCTCAACTGTAACTGATATTCCCAAGGAGAAACTTCATTTAAGTTGGAAAAAAGAAAATCAATGGACAGATGACCTCAGGACTAATGAGCATGCTGAGTTCAGTCCCTTTCCATAATTCTTGCTTCCTTGAAGTCCAGGTAAAGAAAAAGAGGGGAAAAGAAAAGGGGGGAAGGGGAGTGTCTATGTACTTACCTGTGAGAATGCAATCCCAAAAGCCACTCCAGCTATGATTCCCATATTTGTCTCCATAAAACTGGTCACCAAGTCATAACAGCCCTAGAAAACAAACATCATCATTCCTTGTACTGACCTTCCCTGCCGTGAATGCATGCATACAAATTTCTCATTTAGAATGAACTCTGGCTAGACAATATTTCTGCTGTAATTTCCGTCACCTTTTTTTTAAAACAGCAATTCTGAGTGAATGATTTGGAGTGGTGGCAAAAACAGTTCCTTTTAGAAACAAATGCATTTCATTACTTTTAAAAGCTGAATGTGATGTTGCACTCATTTTTATGGGTCTTTTTAAAGGAAGTCAGTTAAAAAACAATATAGTTTTGACCTGAAACCAAACCAGTAACAATACACCAATGTTATAATACAATACAGATGTCAAAAATGAATAAATGATGCTGATTTCCTAATACTCTAGATATTTAATAAAGTGTCCCTTGAGGCATTCTGCTTGCCTTTACCCATCAAAGGACACCAGGCAAGGCACTGAACAGCATGTAACTTTAAACCATGTAACAAAGTTATCAAGGGTTTGTATGAATTTTCTTGGTTCATTTGCCCTTGGACATAAAATTCCCTGTCCTGTTCCCCAAGCCTAATTTTCTCTCTGCTGACTTGCTTCCTCTGGCCTCAATTCACAGCCCAGAGTCGGGCCAGAGGATTCATCTACAATATCTGCCCTTCTCTTGAATAGACTTTTTTGAGATGTTCCCCCTCAGTACAGTAATGTTTGCCAAGTTTCTCCCCTCACCTATTTGACTTCTCAAAAAAGCATTTGAAATTATCTTTCCTAGTTTGTGGTGCCTAAATTAATCTAAACAAGTGACTTGATATGTGAAGAAAAAAAGAAAGATGGCATCTATTTTTTCTTTCATTATTAACCCATCTGTCCCCACAATCCAAAGTCACTGCTCAGCCCCTTTTGCCACCTTCCTCAAATGACCAACACTCTAGCTGAAGTCCAGTCCTGAGGAATTTTATATGTTTTAGCTTTATCCACTTTATCAGAAGTTGGAACTCAGAAATAACAGTAAGTTGCCTTTCCCAGTTTGGACTCCTGTCCCATAAGAGTGAAGGGTCTTCACATTTCACCTACATCCACATACCCCTCATTCTGCAAGTCCTGTAGGAGCTCTTTATGACCTCAGAGCATCACGTGCTTGTAAAAAATAACAGCGAGAAGGACAAACAGTGTCCTTTGTTAGAGACAGGCAATTCATGAAATAAATTGTACCATTTCTTTAACTTCTTTTATAACATCAGAAGACATATAATCCTGAGGGTAATGAAGTGCTGAACCTAATAGTAGCTGAGGGCCAGCACAGCTGTGATTCATTTCAGAAATGTTTAAGTGCACATATTAACCTTAACTATGTTTTATCACAGTGTACAATAAGTCTGATTCAAGCTTGCTTATTTAACCCATCAAGCAACTATAGTTTGCATGTCTTACATGTTATGCAATGAGATTGGATTTCTCAAGCAGTATTTTCATTCTGTCTGACGTGGCTTAATGCTCTCCCAGCTCTTCTGAAATCTATTCAGTTGAAGAGCCTCCAAGAGATGCAACATCGAACTGCAGAGGTAATTTGAGGGAGACAGAAGATATTGTCAACAAAACATGCAGTGGGAGAGTTTTGATCACTCTCCTCACTTGAAGACTCTGTCTTCCCAAGCCACAATAATCTGTTTACTGAAGTACAAGGCTTAGATATGTCTGAATTGCTCAGCCCTAACTGTGCATGCACTGAGAGTGTGAGCAGCACCTACGAGCTGCATTACAGGACAGAAGTGTGTGAAGCACTGTGCGAGCACCTCTGGGTGCTGATCCAGAGATCCAGAGCATGGAAGGGACAGTTTCCAAGGATCTGATCTTTCTTGACTCCATGCATCTGTTCCTTTCTTAAGATTTCAGAGAGGAATAGTTCTTGAGGTTTGTTGGTAAAGAACTGTGATTAAAAGCACTAGATGAACATTAATTAGCTAATCCTGATGACAGCTCTTAAAGTTAGGTATTAGTGCTGTCTGAGATGAAGAAACAGAGAGCCTAAGTAATTAACCCAAGGTCACTAAGCAAGTTAGGGTCAGAATTGGCAAAGAAAATCCAGAAATTCTGTCTTTTAGTCCTGTAGTTTTATAATTAGTTTAATCCTCTTTGGTAAATTCATTATTAGTCCTCAGAAACTGCTAGTAATTTGATTAGCTCATAGAGAACTCGTCTTGCTGATAAGTTTTGCAAGATCCACCAAGAGATGTAATCCAAATATACTTGTCCACAGGCATGGAGAGAAGGGTCTTCCACAACACAGGCAATATATATTTTCCTTTTTCTCCAACACACGGAGAGCAAAGGGCCTGTTTCCAAGACGAGCAAGGGGCTTGGGTCAGAGGCAAGGATGTTTGCTACCTATCTGAAGTGAAAGGATACGGCCAAACAACATTTCCTCGTGCTTGCTTTTTATTCCCATGTGCCTTTCAGAAGCACTTTGCTCAAATGTCTGGGGCAGCTCCAAGATCTCACAGCTGCTGAACAGAAATCTGCAACTTTCTATTATCAATGGCTATGTCAGAAAATGAGACAAAACCAAATGAACTTCCAAACATCCAAATTTCCTCTAGGTAGTTAAATCAAGTCATTACTTCAACTGTTTCCTGAAGAGTCAGAAGTCCTTTTCTGTCAGGTGATTTGTGCATTTGACAGAAGAGCAAGGAGCAAGAATGGCTGGAGGTGTGTTACTCATCTCTCAGTCGCTTCCTACAATCCAGCAGGCATCCTGTGCCACGAGGAGCTCAACAGTGGACAGGGATTTCCCTGTGCACACAGAGCAAGAGCTCAAAAGTGGACAGGGATTTCCCTGTGCATGCAGAGCAAGCCTGGCATTTGGGGGAAACACCAGGTCAGTTCTGGGAATGCAAAGGGTACCTAAATGGTTATGCAGCCAGGAGAGGTTCAGAGTGCATGACTGTCCCGAACTGCAAAGGTGGGACCTGCTGGTGGAACACCAGTCACACCAGGAAGCTTTCCTGCTGGGAAGAGGAGCAGAAGCAGGGGCTCAGGACAGGCTGCCCAGGAGGCACCATGCTGCAGTGGGTGCTGGCTGTAGTGCATGTGCCCTAGATCCACCCTGCCCGGCCTCTCACCTTCCTTTCACTTCTACAAAAGCATCAAGTTAGTACAAATTCACAAAGAGCAGCTGAACAGAGTGGCTCACCCTCTATACTCATGCAAGATTACTCTGCTGGTGGTGGCTGTGAGTTAATCAACCAATGGACACCACCAGCATTCCACATATGTCTGCAACAAGTGGCTCTCATTAAAACATTGCAAAAAAGCGAAAGGCTTAGTGGAAAATAATCCTCTAGTATCCCTTTTACAATGGATGCCAGAAAATGTTGTCTACTTGACTGGTTTTCAAAGATGTTTCAGGCTGTGCTCAGCCACCAGTCCAACCTTCTGAGCCACAGGTGACTGAGGTGAAAAAGACAGAAACAGAAGAGACAGAGGCATTTTCCATATTTCCCCTGTTGTCTACTCAGGACATCTATTTATTTTTAAATAGATCTCTGAAAATAAAAACAGAAAAGAAAATAATCCTTAAGTCTGACTAAGCTATGCTGTAATTTAGAACGGTGATTTGGCCACAGTATCATTCCTCTTACCAACGAACTGTTCCCTCTCTTGCAAATCTCAAATGAGAAAGAAAGAACTGATGACGCACTAGCACTTGAAGCAGTAACTTGAGTTGCACTTTGTCTTGGGGTGACTCTATCATGTGTATCCCCTATCATGCTCTATGCCCAAAAAGTAGTATTGTGCCTTTCCTGTGCCTTTAAACTGAGCTTGAAAAAAAAAAAACCAGATGAACTTTCTAAAGCAGCTTCTCAAGGACACAGAGATTACACTCCTCAGTGTTTTTTCTGACTGCGGAAGGCACGAAGGGAGCACCCTGCTTGCTTTTTCTTCAGCCAGCTGTTTTTTTTTTCCCTCTTGGTGTGAGACGGAGAGCTGAATTTTGTTTCCTGGGACTTTGGTTTTTTTTTCCTTCTTCTCTTCTGAACTGTTTCAACAACATCAGAACACATCAGGAGAATTTTCTCCCCGAGGCCCGGGGGTGGGCCCACACCCTCACCGACCAGCTCCGAGGAGGAGAGAGACCACACCTACAGAAGGACTCTGAAATCTTCCCAGGTTTCTCTCTATAGCGGGGGTTTTAATTCATTAGTCAGCATCATTATCCTTTTCTTGTGTGTTTGTTAAAATAAATAGTTTTTATCTCTTTCACTTTCCTTCGAGGAAAAAATTCTTTTTCCCCGAACCCCGTGGGGGGGAAGGGTGGTTGCAAGCTGGTTTTTCTCTCAGGGGCTATATTACTAGATTTTGGCCAAACCGGCACACACTTCTTCAGCACAGTTTCTAATGCATAGATGCTGCATTATTTTCTCTTTATTCTTCCCTTTCTTAGCATTTTCTGTATTTTTATTCACCAATTATTAATTTTCTTGCTGTTCTCCCAACGTGCCTTCTCAACCCTATTTCTGTCTTCCCAACCCGCTCCTTCAGGTGACCCAAGGGAAAGGGTCGCTTTGGCTGTGCTGTGCTCACAGCCCCACATGGTCAAAGATTTCAACTCACAATAAATGTACCCAACCAACCACAACACTTACTGTCAATCACCTGTGTTTTCTCAGAACTGCTGCACCTGGGACTGGATTTGAGAAAGGCCATCTTAAAGAGTATGAAGCAAGTACAAGACCAAGCCCATCCTTACCATCACACCAGCCTTATTTGCACGTTATCAACCAACCATTTGAAATGAAATGCAACTGCAAGCTTCTATACACTGCACTGGGGTGCTGGATGGTGTCACAACTGCCTCTGGCACAATGTTACTGGTACCTTCTGGTTTACTTTAGTGGCAGCCACGGTCATGTTGCGCAGATCCTGAGTGTTACAGTCACTGGAGTTCATGCAACAGCTTGTAGGGATGCCGTGCTTGAAGAAGTAAGGGCTGGTGCTCCAGTTGGTGTAGCTCTGAATGCCACAGCAGCTCAGCTGGGAGGAATAAGAGTCAGGTTTAAAACACACAAAAAACCCAGAATTAAAACTAGAACAGAATCATCATGGCCCACTTTGTAAGCTCGTAATCAAAATACGCCTCAAGTTTTGAAAAGCAGATACCACCCCTGCCCCATTAACTATGAAAGTGTCAGGGATGTAATTTACAGAATATGGGAGCAGATGACCTACTAAAAAGAAGGTATTTTATGAGCAGAACTGTTATTTGTAACATTTGACAAAGGTCCTGCCATAAACCCATCTTTTTTAGTTGAGGGTCTGTTGTGTGTTTTGTTTGTTTATTTTCTTTCCTTATTTACTTGATTAAAGATGACCCTGTAAATTCAAGACCTCAAAGCATTACACAGAATTACATGTAACACGTACAGATTCAAACTAGTACAAATCAATAAGGTGAAGCCTCTCTAACTCACCAAAATAATTTCTAGGACAATTCACTGAGCTGTGAATAGAAAGAGACCATATGTTCACAGGGTGTATCTAGGAAGTTAGCTAGAAAACCCTAAATTGGGAAGAATGTTCTGATTTAGATCCTAAGCTAGAAGACAGAGACTCAAAAATATGGAGTATGCGCTGAATTTTCTGCATGGAAAGAAAGGGCTTATAAATGCAGTTCCTATAAAAACAGAGCTATGAATGAAGTGAACATTTTGCTACAACAGAAACACTGAAAAACTACTCGGATCTGTTTAGTTTGGTCAACTCCAAGGAAGCAGAAATTTAAAATACAGGTTAACATTATGCAAACAGACAACTTAACAGCAGAATATACTCAGTTTAGAGCACTGCAATAATCTGCTAGCCCAGAGAACCCAGACTAGAGTACGGTTTCAACCATGCTGAAGGGTCCAATACAACAGCTGTAATTTCTAAAGGCCTAGAAGTCATCAATACAATTACACTGACATTTCAGCCATTCATCAAGTTAGAATCATATGAAAAGCCAGCTGGCTCATAGAATGTACTACAAACTGAAGGAATAGCTTCTTGCTGTGGTAGAGCTTCCAGTGGGAATTTAAATGTGAATTTTATCAGTCTGTGTTGTAGTTGGTGGACTTGGTCTCTCATGGGTGGCATCCCCAACTGATTTGGCCATGCTGTGGCATTTGCTCCTGCCCTGTGCCCTGCTGGAAGGCAAAGCAACCCCCCACTGCCCTGCTACCACCCCCCGAGGGCCAGAAAGGCTCTTCCACCAAGCTCCTACTCCATCCCTCAACAGCTTTCACTGCCAGCCTCAGCAGTTTTCCACTCCATTTTCCTCTGGGGAAAATACATCCAGTTTTTCTCCTTAACTCACTAGGTCTCCCTTGCCAGCCTCTCACTGTACTTGTGAAGAGAACTGCTGCAGTTTTTATCAGTGATACAGGATACAAGATTATAAAACCCTGTCTCATCCAACTCAAATTTAAAACATTTCATGATCTTATTGGCAAATTCTCTTACAAACAAGGTGTGTTCTTTAGGAATAGAACTGCCCCTAAACCTGATTCAAGATCTGGGACCAACAATGAGCCAGTGGGACAGGCCCTGCCTTCATCAGACAGCTTTCTACCTAAAACTTAGGCATCTTGGGCAAGCATTTCAGCTGAAATAGTTTTCCTTTAGACCAGTTTTTCCAGCCTCTAATTTTGCTTGCAAAAATCTTTCTTGCAGATTGAGCTATCCGAACTTCACCTTCCAGGATCAAATCCGAATGCGTGCTTTCTCTATTGACTAATTTTTGGTATCCAGTTTTAGACTTACACTTTCCTGTACATTATCCACTGCATGGCTCCGCTCATCGTTCTTGTTGTAATTCTGGATTGCTTCAGTGTATGTCCTAAGGAAAGTATCCTTGATCTGTGAGGGTGAGGAAAAAAACAGCCCACGTGAGCAACAAGAAGCACAACTCCTGAAGCACTTTTTACAGGAAGCAAATGCATTTCCAAATTTCCTAACAAGACACACAAACTAGCCCTTCCCAGTTGTTTTTAAGAGTGTTTTTAGAGCTAGCAGAGCTCCCTTTTATCTGTCAAGAGTCATTCATGCCATTTTTCCAGTGGGGTCTACCAGATAACAAAAATTAGACTACCCCAGCAAAACAGCCCATTCAAAAAATCCCATAAAATGACTTAACCTATCAAAAAAAGATATCATTTAATGCTATTTCCCCCAAACACTTTGTTCCAGCACTAAGTCTGAAGGAGATGGTGTGCTTCTCCCTACTCATGGATGCCACATGGGAGCCGAAGCTTGTGCAAACACCTTGGGAACACAAGCCGGTGGCACCAAAGGAAGACATGAATCCCCTGACCAGGCATCCCCAGCACCAAAGGGATTTGGGTAAGGAACAAGAGGTCCCTCAGCTGGAAAAGGGCAGGGAATCATCAGGAATGGCACTTGGACTGGGTGGGAAAGGGGCTGGGAAGCAGATGATGTGGGCAACCCACATGGCTGTGGCTTTCACAAGAGACTGCCTCTCCCAACAGCGAGCAGTCTGACAGTGGGGCTGCTGCAGGTTAGGTGGGATGAAATGGGAATCCTCAGCAGGTGGACAGGCGCCTCAGGACCACATTAAAAAATCCACCACTTGCAAGTGTGAACACCAGAAAACTCTATAGCAATGGAAATGTCATGTCAAAAGAGGAGACTCGAAAACCAGCTAATACAGAGAGAAGAGACAAGGAGGGTCTCTGGGGTTGTTCTGGTTCAGCACCAGTGGCATGTAGGCCCACAGACTTAAAGCCAGAGATAGACCTGATTACAGTGGATAAAGCAGAAGTGCTGCTACAAATCTAGACCATCATACTTTTTTAAAGCTGCTTCCTGTCCCACTTTCCTACCTCACTCTACTTCTAATCTCTCCTTATTCTCAAGATAGAAATGAAATCCCTTCCCACTCCCTCCCCAACCCCCTCTTCTCCCCCGTCTCCCCCCCAAAAAAGAAAAAGATTTACAAAACAGCAAGTCTGGTCTGTTGCAAAAGTCGTCTCTGCCTTATATAAACCAGCACTTGCCTGGCTGAAAAAGCTGTGTTTAAGAAAAGCATTTAATCTATTTTGCAGCCCTCAGCATATGTAAAAGAGTAAAGAAGATCTTACATGGTGGACACACAAAACCTGATAGCTCCAGAGTAAATCATCAGGCAGCTGAGGGCAAGAGCTTTGGCTAAATCCCTTCATTTGGAATCGTATCAGTTTTTAAGAGCTGTACAGGTTATTGTTGCACATCAGCCACATCCCTGGAGATGTGCTGGAGCCACCGAGCTCAGCGCCCCACACATCCTCCACGCTCCAGGGAACTTCTCAGCAGCTCCTGCCCAGGAAGGCGCTGCCAGATGCAAACTCAGCACATTTCCACCTACCTCATGGCGAAAGACAAACCCTGAAATGCCAGCCACTAGCTCAGCCAGGAACACCAGGGACAAGAACATGGCATACTGAAAAGGCAGGAGGCAAGAGAAGTCAGAGCGTGATAGGCTTTTGTCTCAGCACAGATATTATCACATAAAATATAACTTTCCCCTCTTGGCACCCTTCAAAGATATTGAGAAACCAAAGGTTTTTTGGAGGAGATACACAGGTTATAACCTGAATGTAATACATGTGTTTATACAATTCACAACTGATCTATATTGCTTAATTACTAGCTTTTCTGACACTTCTGTTGCCATGTTTCTTAGCATTCTTATAGAAATTAAAACACACTCACATGCCAGAGATGAATCCAAGTCACTCAGGTTTTGATCTTGCAATAAGGAGTACAAACAGATCCTTCCTGTTTGCATGGTGCTCTGCTAATGTAAATAGGCTTCCCCAGGTGTTTTGGTTTGTGTTTATCTATCTCACTGCCAGATTGGAATTTGCTGCCTGATTCCTTAAGTTTCTCCAGTGAATGAACTGAAACATTGCCTTCACTGGAAATATTCTCACAGTAACACTAGACGCGTGCTCCAAATACTTTGCTGAGCCAAGGTCCACGTTTGGCTTTAGGTGCAGCATTTGGATCAGGAGCTGAATAAACCTTGAAGACAGTGCTTTCAGTGTAGGCACTCACCAACTATTAAAAATATATTTAAGCAGAAATAAAGAAGGTAAAGAAAAAATGCAAAGTGGGATAGTAAAATTTGAAGTTGGGGCTTAATCTTCTGAAGGAAAAATTACCTTTTTACTCCACCTGCTAAGCAACAGTTAATTAAGAAAGGAAACATTTTAAATTAAATCAGACTTAGCAGGATTTAGTGGAGAAAGGGAAATTTAGCTTTAATGAAAGGTTATTGGGGAAAGGAGGACAATGGTGAAGTCAGAACTAGAACAAAAAAGTGTCCAATTAATGCAGCTATCAAATCACTGTTCAGGAGAGAGAAGAGGTTTAGAAATATTTGTTAAACGTACAATGAAAATAAACCCAAGTGCTTGGAACAGCACATACTACTGTTAGTGGCACAGCTTTAAGAAAGTTACATGACTTATGGAGCAACCAGCAGGGCCAAATTTCCTATGGATTTATATAATCTTTCACCTTTATCCCTTTCCCATCTGGACTGCAGTGACTCCGGCAAGCCTCTACACATGCCCTGGCAGCACATCACCAGCAAGAGACAGCAGTGAGGTACTTGCCAGCTGGCTACCAGCTGGTGGAACTGCAGCTGCTGTCTCTCCCCTTGTCCTCCCTGCCATCATTTGAGGAAATTAACTCTCTTTAAAATGTCTTTTCTTTTTTAAAATGCAGTTTAAACTGGAGAAAAATCATCCCACCTCCTTAGAAAATCAGTCCCAAAATACTGTAGCAGGAGATCCACTGTGCTGTCAAGCCCTTTCTCACTACTTCAGTGCTTCAGAAGCGTTATTTCCACCCTTCAAATCATTGCATATGCAGGATTTTGGTCCTAAATATTCTCAGAAACACAGTTTATCTTGTAAGTTAGTTTAACCTGTAGTTATTTTGAATTTTAAGGTAGGCTGGAAAACTCAGAACAGAGAAACCCATATAGAGAGAGGTTCAAGTGGACTCGGGGACAGCAGCTTAACCTCTGCTCAGTGCACCTCGAGCCCCTGCTGCTTTTGAGATGAGGCCAAACATACTATACAGTGCTCTGCTTCTTGGGTTGAATTGTTCTGTCCTAGTGAATGTTAGGAGAAAAAGAAAGGCTGGTGTGCTTTTATGAGGTACCAACTATTCTTTCCATAATATCACATCAGGGTATTGAACTGACCCCTTAAAACACAGTTCGAAAGAATTTCACATTTATGATGCTTTGGGCGTCCTAAAGATTGTAAATATACTTATGATCTGGTTCACAGAAAACCAGAATGACTGTAGGACAACTCACAGAGATATTCAGCAGCATTCCACCCTGCTCCAAACATTTGAGCCTTTGTGCCATGTGTAGCAAAATTCAGATATGCTCAATCAAAAACTGGTTTTGGCAAACAGGTTTTTTTCCCCTTTGTCCGAAGTTGAACATAAGGATCAATAAAATCTACCTTATATGCCTAAAAAGCTGCATCAGCATCTCTCAGGGGGTTGGGGGAATCCCAATTGATCAAAAAACCCTCCTCCCTTCCTGAGGAACTTGTGTTTGCTTACCAGCTTCAGCATCCATGGGCTGCCACGACAAGTGGCAAAGCATCCGAAGAGCCCGAAGACGATGATGGTGGTGCCCGTCCCGATGAGCACGTAGGGGGCATTGGTGGAGTTCTCAGCAATGAGGGAGATGTAGGTGCCGAGGGTGAGCTTGCCCCAGACGCCGACTGCGAGAAGGATAACGCCGGTGATCTGCAAACCAAGGGGAGAGACGTGTCAGGAGCCACTGGGGAAGGCATCCAAAGCCAGCACACAGTGATCCTGAAGGGATTGGTTGGTGCTGTGCTGTTGGCAGAAGGAAGCCTCAGGGCTTCTACCAGCTCCAGAGAGATAGACAGACAAAATTAAATTCCAGCATCTGGAGATGTTACATTAAGGCTGCCACTGAAGGACAAACACCTAAGACTAATCACTGCCAAGGGAGGATGCAGTGTACCACCTGCAGGAACAGCTCTCTGCTCCTGCAGCCCACTGAGAGATATGGCCAGCTCCGCATCTCCACTCTGAGTGTCCCCTGCTCCCCTTGATCAGCCTCTTCAGGCATTGCTGCCACTTTGGGACAGGGTTAGCAGAGACTTCTGCTCTGCTGCTCACAGTGGCAAGAAGAATAAACCCAGGTCTTGTCCATCTTTCAGTGCAAATGTGTGAAAAGTGCTGATTCCTTGCTCTTGCACCCAACCACTGAATGTCAGAAAAAATCAGCGAGGGGCCTACCAACCCACAGGCACCAAATGCCCTCGCCAAATCTAGTCCCATCCCTGCACAGCACCATCTTCACCTCTTTTTCTCCCGAACAAAAGTGGATTAATCAGAAAAATTTGAAAGCAAGCTGCAGGGGACTGGGAAATCTGCAGAACAACTTTTGGTTTCTCGCCTCCAGTTCCACAAAGGGCTGGTTTCTGTGCCTGAGATGCTGAAAGTTTTACCACTGTCCCCAGAGAGGCACAAAAGCAGCCTTCCCTGCCAAAATGAACAAGCAGCTTCACATATGAAAGAGAGCTCAAGCCTTGTAATAAAAAGCATTTTTAGTTGGCTGTTTGAAACAATTACTAACCGTTTACTATGCTTTTTAAGAGTTTGGTTTCCCCACATCTCAGGGGGCACCTAGTCAATTTACGGCACACACAGAGTTTGGAAAAAAGGAGGAAAGACTCTCAGAGGTTTATTCCCCTTCTGCTTCTTAATGGGGCTCTGATTTACAGGGATTTAAGGAAATCCCTGAGTTTGTAGGGAGGTCTAAGCCCCTAGCAAGCTTGGCACAGTGCAGACGGGATGGGATGTTTCCACAAAGATGTGCTGAAGATGCGCCTCGGGTTGCAGCAGTGCTGGCTGGAATTTTGCTTGTGAAGAGGAAAAAACATAAGACTTCCCTACAAACCTCTTCATGACCTTTGTTTAGGAGAGCACAAGCAGTGGTATGACTAATGCCTACCTCCACCCCAAGGCACGCCTCATTGCCTTATTTCTAAGACACACTTTTTATCACTGTCTCTCTGTGCCATCACACAGTCTAGGGAACAATGAATGTACTGGTCTCTGGTTTCGTTTTTAGATTTTTCTTTAAAAACAGGAGAGACATGGGCAGACAGAAGACCAGGACAGTGCTGGCCTGAGAACAAGGCAGCAGGAATAGACACTGCTCCCGGCACCATCAGTACACACATCTTCCCTTTACCCTACCTCTATCTCCTTCCTTTGACCTGACATCTCCCCACCAGCCTAATTCTGTGACCTGTGGGTCAGGCTCAATAGGTGCAACAACACAGTGATGCGGGTCCATTTGCACCGGAAAGGTCTGAAAGGAAACTCAGAGCACCTCCTCCAACGCACAGTCCTGCCCCAGTCTTGCCTACTCCCTCTAAAGTTTCAATTCGGACAATGATCATACAGGAGATGTACGAAGTATTTCAGATATCCTGGCAGTCAGAGCAGAGTGATTACCAACCCTTTGACTTTTAGAGCCCCTGTGAGCCTTCAGTATCCAGAGCGACTTTGTTTACAAACACCTGCAAGAGCCAGCACACATGGAGCACGAGAGCAGCAGTCACATTCCACCAGAGGACTTCTACAGCAAAACCACCATCATATGGCCCTGCAAGAATTTTAAGATTTTTCCTGGAAATGCTATGACAGCTACAACCTGTGAGGAGAGTGTCACAATCCCACTCCAGATCCTCAGCAGCCACAGAAGAAATGAACTGGCAGCTGCACAGCCCGTGGTGCCCCAGATGATACATCTGGAGTGGTACAGAAAAACAACAATTTTCAAAAGAAAAAAAAAAACAACAAAAAAAAAGGAAGAAGTTTGCTTCTAAAAAGCAACTGATAGAGCCATCCTACACAAATGTAACCAGATGTGGGATCCTGTCCTTCGGTGTCCTTAGGGAAAAGCAAAAGAGAAAAACTACCCAAAATACCAGATTTCAAGGCCTGTCACAAACTTACCCAATGCTTTGATTCAGAAAAAACTCTGGAGTTTTCCTTGGACTTTATACAAGTCTTGGTTTAAGCAGTAATAGCCCACCCTGGATAAAACAGGCAATGCTCACATCCTCACGCAACCAGACAACATTACCAGAGAGATTCCTGCCAGCAGCCAGGGCTGGCCTGGTTTACCCATGCTTAGGACCAGTTCCTATGATCATAACAAGCCTCAGAAACTCAGACAGGGTTTTTTTTTTTTTGTCCAAAGATGGGCTTGCAAGTGATTTTTGCTGGTTTTGGTGAGCTCTTTTTCACGCTTGCAAACTGTCCTACTCCCCTACACTGTTTTGATGGATTTTTTCTGCAACTACTGTTTCTTTTCTGTGCTCTTTCTCTGGTCTGCAACATTATTAGAAAGCTATTTCATCCTGGATTTCATCAAAGGAAGATGATATCTTCCTTACGAAAGTTCACTGCAGTGGAAGTCTCTGGACTCATGTTTCCTCAGCCAGGAAACCTGAGATGTAGCATTCCATAAAACGTTATTGGTCCTGTCCTTCATTTAGGTCAAAATTTTAAAGGTTGAAAGAAAAACAACCAACATAGGAGATATCCAAGTAGGGCAAGGATTGTAAAGGCTCCACACAAGTAGAAATCACATTGTTTAGCACTAGCAGGTCTCACATTTCAGTGCCTCTGAGCTCAGGCTCAGCAAACACACCCCAGAAGCCCTTGACTGACGAGATGGCAGGAAATGAAGCAGGTGGGCCACCTGGACATTTTCTAAGAAAAGCTCTACTGAAACCAAGATGTTCCCATGGAATGTTTTAATTTACGTGGATTGGATTGTTCTGGCTTAACAAAAAAAAATGATGAAAACCGCCTCCCCCAACTCTACCTCTTGCCTCTCCTCAAGCAGGGTATCACAGGCTCATGGCACCAACCCCTGATTTCAGTCAAAGGCAGGCTTTCTAGCCCTTTTACCTTCCTTCAGCATTAATACAGAGGTTTCCAACATTACCAGCAGTACTGCCCCGAGTTCTGGAGCTCATTGGATGTGGTGAAAAAGTTAACATGCAACAGGCAGGCAGAAATACAACTGAACTGACTGTCAGCTCTAACATCACCTGTCCAATATACCAACTGCTTTTTAGAGACACGCAAAGATGTGGCTGACAGCACTGACACGAGGGTATGTGGCACAGCTTCACAGGACACAGGGAGAGTGCTGTCCTGATAACACTGGGCGTTGCTGAAATCAGAACTAACTCTAAACACATGCACTTTCTCAATAAAAGGCAACAGAAAAATGTCTGAGAATTACTTCTTTTAATAGTGCCGGAACAAAGATTAAACTCTCAACCCCCTTGTTCAAGGTAACAGCAGCAAAGCACACAGAGAGGAGTATTCAGAAAATAACTTCTGAAAGTACACAGTCTTTAATTCTGTCAGAATTAGGCAGGAAAACACTATGTACTACTTTCAGCTGGATGCACACCACATCCTAATAC
Organism: Rhagologus leucostigma; assembly: GCA_013397725.1. Lineage (NCBI taxonomy): Eukaryota > Metazoa > Chordata > Aves > Passeriformes > Rhagologus > Rhagologus leucostigma. The sequence continues at coordinate 482,994 of VZTD01000353.1, forward strand.
AGTCTGCTGTGTTCATACCCCAAAAACCCACAGAGCATTGGTGGCATGATATAAAGGTTGCTGCTGCTGATATAGGAGGTATGAAAGGTTCTACACCTCTCATCCACAGAGATTAAAAACCCTAATTCAAACCCTTATTTGTAGTCAGGACTGCCATATGGAACATTTAAGGTCTGTCAATTACAGAGTGAAGATAAATGTGCAGCAGGAACTGCTAGTTTATTTGTCCACATAATTCACGTCCTCCTGTTCATTACTGATGTCAGCTATTTTAATTCCTAAGCTCGGTCAAAATAAAACTTGGAAGCCAATCCTGATTGCTACAGAGCACACAGCAATTCCTACTACTCCCAAAAGCAGCAGGAAGAGCTCAGCATTTCTCTGGACCGGTTCTCTATCTACAGAACTGAGATGCAGGAGAGCAACTTCATTAATGAGGATCTCATGGTAGGTATAATTTTTCTATTTAATGAATGCAAAACGTGTGCAACTTAAAAAGAAATTCAAAGCAGCAGCAAAGAGTCAGATACAAGGAAAATAACTATGCTGTTGGTTTTTCCAACTTCTCAGTTCCAAATACTTCCTTTTCCAAACACCAGCCTCCCTGCATTTTGGTAGAGGCATGCTGTCTCTACACAGCTGTCCTGCAACCTTCTCCTCAAAGAGGCTAGAGAAAGGCTGTGCATAAAACGGATGAAGCCAGGGGAAGGTGGACAAGAACTATCTCAATCCATCTTGGCTGAGGCTGAAAGGTCTAGCAACAGGTTTAGCAGACTATGAGGAAACGAGAGAGGACCAAGGCACGCAGCTAATTAGCTCTTCCAGACATTTCCCCAAAGGAGAGAAACTTTTTCACAGAGAAAACGTCCGACCTTGACAACATCCAGAACAAATCCTGCGTTAAAAGCATGTCCAGAGGGACTTAAAAATAACTGGCCTACCTCTGAAAATTTTATAACTTTCCCAAAATAGGCAATGGATCACATTCAAAATGTTCTTGCTTTACAGCTTGTCAAGCACTGGGAGTGGCTGGCTTTGAGTCTTCTCCTGCCTCAGCCCCTGGGCTCTCATCAGGCAGGCAGGAGACTGAAACTAATATAAATCTTCCTTTGAGCTTCAGTGTCAGCTCTTCACAGGCAGGGGCAAAGCATTAAACAAAGATACAACAGAGCATGGAAATGCATGTAAGCCAGCAACACACCCGAATTCTCTGTCCTCACACCTGCTGATCTTGACTACACCTGCAAACCCAGCCTGGGTCACCTTTGCACAGGACTGATCTCTGCTGGAGTGAACAGGAAATGAAGATGCCATGAGCTGTATTACTGAAGGAAGGCAACAAGTTGCAAGCCAATTAATAACCATTCTGGCTCCTATGCAAACTGGGAGACGGTCTGTAACGGCAGAGAGAGGAGAAAACACTGCAGTGGCCATTCTTGTACGTGACTGTTCTAGTGTCCTCTAGTTCCTGACTTCACCATTTCTTAATACACTCCCCCAGTACCTAACATAATTATTTTGTCCCTCTGCTCTCGTAGCTCTGGCCTGCCCCTCTTCTTCTTCTTTGTTCCTTACAGTTTTACATGTAAATAATTCCTTCCCAAAAAGACACGGCCAAAAGGATTTAAAGGAAAAATGCAGTAAGATTAATTCACATTCCTCTCTGCGATCCCTTGCCTGCCTCACCTGGTCAGGCTGCCATGCTTTGGGCTCAGGGTTTTCTCTTCCTGTTGCATGTGTGGGATGTCCAACACAACGAATCTTGCTTCATCGCTTTACCTCAGGAATCTGTTTGAGTTATGATCCCTGATGTTCAGCATCCATCTAGAGCTACCTGCTGTCACAAAATTGATTATCCACCGCAGCCCTTGCTGTTTCTGTCCAAAACTGAGATTCCTGTGTATTAAAACTACTGGTCCATGTCCTCCCTGTGGAAACCATCATCAGGGTTACCAGCACATGCAAACCACAGCAATGGGGATGCTGCCTCTGCTCTCGTGTCACCACCAGGTCAGAGCTGAGTATCCAGTGCACCCAAGTCAGGGAACAACCACTAGACCTGCCGTGAAATACAGTGGAGGAGATTTTTGATTAGACACTCTGATATCAGTCTTAACATCCTATTCTTGCACAGCTCCTTTCTGTAAGTGGACTACTATCCTATTTCCTTTTCAAAAACATTTTTAATGTTCAGTGTTTGTCCTAGCTGGGACACTATTACGAGTATATAAATAGTTGTCCCAAGTGAGCTGCCTTCAGATTAAGGTCCTCAGAGGTCAAACTGTAGTGCTGGTAAAAAAAGAACAAAGAAAAAAAATGAAAATAAATTAAAATATTGACTCACACAGATGACAAACTGAATACCAAATGATCTTGGAGCTGATCTGGCTACTCACAACCAACTCTGGAGACAACAGAGTGTGTACTAATCCCTAACTTTAATAGCGCCTCTATCAACTACAGAGTTAAATGACCTCTGAAAGGAAGTGAACATTTTATAAACAGCCCAGGTGTTTCCCAGCACCCCCACCCATCCATGCACCAACCACACGCCAAGGTCTAATAGTGCTTTCCTTGCAGGCTGGGGCAGAAATGACAACCAGGCCTGCATCACTTACTCTGAGTGGAGAACAGATTAAAAATGACACAGATGTGAGTGCAACCTTCTCCTTGCAACCAGAAGAGGCCAGTGATCATTTAATGAACAGCAGGGAAGAAAACATCAGAGTAATTTTGTTTGCTGCGGGATAAAAAATTGGACATGGCCCAAGAAGTCATAAGAGCACTAACAAGGACTGCAGTGGGGAGACAAGAGCTCGAAAACAACCTTGCAGCATTGCTCAAAACTAGAAATTTCTTGTTAATACAGTGCACGTACCTATTCTTAGAGAATTTTTCTATAAGGAAACAATTGATTATATGCCACTTGTAGGAAGATTCAGGAAGAATAAGGACATTTGGGACCTGATCTCTATACTAATATCATGCCTGTGATGAATAGTTATAATAAACAGCCATATTCTTATGCTGAAGATGCAGCTTTATTACACCTTGCACTTTCAGAAAAAAAGTGGAAATCTCAGTAAAATTAAGTTCTTTATCATGAGAATTATACTTATTTTTATGTAAGACACTTCATTAAATGAGAGAAGATATTCTGCTTTATGGTTTAATCACCAGTGGCTCTATTAATTGGTGTATCTTTTAAGCCAGCTTGCAGTCAAAAATGTGGTCATCTCTGGATAAAAATAAAATGCAAAAATACATTTCTGCTGGGAATTTTCAGACCTAATTTCTTGAAATGTAGCTTTAAATATGCATGACTGAACATCTCAAGGAAAGAACTTAGAGAGTGGAGACTTCAAAAGCAGCATCCCACTGCAAGGCTGAGGCACACTCCTAGCCAGAGGAGTTGTGGTTGTTTTGAAGGTCTAGTAGTACACAGAACAGAAGGAACTAACTGATCATCAGCAAAGTGATGCAGCCAGAGAATATTTCCCTGTGGGGCCTGAAAGTTTTTGGAAGCTTAAATGCCGCAGCTGTCCCTCATACTCACACTTTCAGATCCCTTAAGTAGCAATACACAGAGGTGACAGAAATTTTGTCTACACAGTATGACATAGCTTGATCTCAAAGTTTAAAACAGTTTGCAAATTTTACTGAGACATGACAAAAAATGTAAGATAATAAAATATTTTGAAACAGGGATATCCCCTACTTAAATACTTTCTTGTTTCTTAAATGCTCTTCTTGTTTGCTTGCCTCCTAATAAATCAAGGCAAAGCCTAAACTTATGCAATGTGAAAAAAGTAAGGGAACAAATTTAAACACCCTCAGGATAGCCTCTAGTGCTATCTATGTCCGTGAGACTAGCACTATGTTTAAAGCACATGCTGGCACAAGAATGAGTTAGACTTCAGTGGAAAGACTCTCTTTTACCTCAGGACTTACCAGAGCAGAGAAGACTTTGAGAGAGACCCCAGTGAAGGGGTTTTGGTAATTTCAGTGGATCAGTCAGCACATAAATTCCTCCCTGCGCATGTAACAGCCTTACGAAGTTTGGATTTAGCAGTAAGAAAACTCGAAAAGAATTAAAAAAAGATGCACAACTTCATTAGTCACCGTACACAACAGCAGTTGTGTGGAACTCTTTCAGAACCATTTTTTATTCAAGCAACTACAGTCTTAATAACCTTCAGAAAAAGCGGAATATGGCATTGAAGTGTGAGATGATAAATTCAGTAGTACCAAATGCAAGGTCATGGTGCTGGGACCAATTCCAGCAGTTTCAAGCTCCTAAATTTGCAAATAATAGTGGAGGAAAAGGATTTCTGAATGCCAGCTGACCATGGTGTTTATGAGGAACCACTCGTGGCGCACACATACAGAAAAAGGCACATGCAACCCCACGGTGCATTTCCAAAGGCAAGGAATTTCCAGAGGAGGCTGTTTCAAGAAAGCTGAGGCGATGCTGCAGCAGGTCCATGGAAGGACTCCCGGGATGACGAGGCACTGGAGTCTCTCGAGCAGGAGTTGAGACACGTGGCTTCCAAAGCCTGGCACGAAGCAGGATAAGGAGGGGTGAGGGGATATAAACCTGCCTGTAAGGGGATTACACTCCAAGGACAAGAGAGAGCTGGTTAAGCCACAGGACAGCCCAGCTGGGAACAAAGCAGGCACATGCTGGCCACAAACACACTGAGGGTGCAAATGAGGGCAATGAGGGTGGGAGCAGCCTCCTCCTCCTCTGGAGGAGGGAAGGAGGTGAAGCCAGCAACACAACCACAGCCTGCAAAGGGTGACAGCTGGGCAGCTTTCATCCCTTCACCATGGGATGAGGGCTGCACGAATGGAGAGCTGGTGGAGTCCCACTAAATGCCTAAAATTCTGAAGCCTGTGAAGAGGAAGGGGGGCAGGGGGGGTCTCAGCTTCCCTCCATGCAGTGCCAGGCTGCCTCTGGCAAGAAGGTCGTCAGCTGCAGCATTAATTTCAGTCCAGTCCATCCAAAAATCAGCTTGGGGGCACATGTAATGATAAGGTTTTGTTTAAAGATTAAGAAAGACTTTATTATTGCAACCAAACCCCTAATGTCCTGATCCTATTTTATGGAAAATCACTGGTTATTTAGAATCTCCTCATCATACTCAGAATGAGCTGGGAACTGCCATTTCTTCTGTGGTGCTGCTTTGTTTTTCCCCCAGAAAGGACACATGTGTTTCATCAAGACTTCTGGTTCTTTCCCTTTCTCCTTTCCCATGAGCCGTGTTCTCCTCTCCAGTTCTTCAAGCTCCAGTGTTTTCTGGTGGTCTGCTTTCGGAAGCAGTGCATGGAGGGTGGATCCCCACTATGCTGCTGCACAGCTCACGTGAGAAATTAAATGTTCGCATTTCAGTGTACCCAAGTCAATCCTTTACAACCAACCTTGTTCTCCATAACCATCTGCCTTCACTCTCACCCGCACCTTGGCTACTGCCCCTCCTCCCAAAAACAAGCAGCAACACAGACAAGGAAGTGAGAAAGGTAACTAAACAAGGCTAAGGATGGCAAAAGTAAGGTCTGTTCTACTCTAAAATAACCCAGTTATTGCAGTTTTGCCCAGCCAACGTCCAGCACTCTGGCTCTGCATCTACATGACAGTTTTCGTACTGCTCTGTTCGTTTGTGTACAGCTCTGGTTTTCATGTGTTGCTCCTGCTACAGGAGCCAAAGTCAAAGCCAGAAGTTGCTTTTAATACTTTAATGCTTTTTTAGAGAGAGGAAGGAAATATCTGCCCCAAATCCCAACAGGATTGCAAAATCAAAATTCCACCCCATAGCTTATAAATATTATTTCAAAATAGTTTATGACCTGTAACCATTCACCAAAATTCTCTGGATGAAATCAAAAGAAACAACTGAATTGTGTTTTATGTTCCTATACATACACATATACTGGTGCTTAAATGGTTGAGATACTGGAGTTCCTGTTTGTGGGTATTCACTTGAGCATGTGTCTGAAAATAAAGGCATATTCCTCGTATATAAGTTGAGTTTTGTTGCATGTCAGAGTTGCTTAATTAAAATACTGACACCTTTGGGTGTGTATGACTGTGTGTTTGTATGGGAAAGAAAAGGTTTCTACGTAGCCTGCAGGCAAACTGCTAAATTCCAGCTGAAACAAAACCAAAAAACATCAGCCAGAGCAGAAACAAAACTTAAAAAATTTCAACCCAGATGTTTGGTTATTAAAAAAACCAAAACAACAATACAAGGAAAAAACCCCCAAAAACTCAAGCAAAAGCAAACCAGACCAAAAAAATCAAACCAAACCAAAGCAACACAAAAGAACGTCAACAACATAAATGACAACAACAAACCCCCAAAACCCACCACCACCACCACAACAGCAAAACCAGTAAAAAATATCAGATAATTACAATACCAAAGTGACACTACCATATTGCTGGTAACACGTGTAACTGTATTGCTGGTACTTTAATGCCCTTCTGAGACACAAGAAACCTGCAGCTCTATTCCCCATCAGGACAGTGATGCCACCAGGACAGCCTTTCAACCACTGGTCCCCCACTACTTAAACTCGTTCTTTGGCATGGGTCCAGAAGCTGTGGGATTCCATCATGCAGGATTCCCTCACCCCACTCTGGAGCTTTGCCACAGCTCCTCTGGGAGCACAGCGACAAATGTCTGTGTGATTTGTGGCTGAACTGCTGTGAGTCCCTTCAGAAGAAGCCTCGGGATGTGATGGCTGCTGCTTCCACCTGCAGATCCCTCATCCCTGCCGTGAACCTCATCCTAGCCTGTAAAATGCCCTTCGTCAAAACCACCAAAATACCCCAAAACTGAGAGCAGGAAGGCTCCTGCTATTTGAGATGCAGTGTAAGATTTGCAGAAGGGATGGGTTACTCTTGGGTTTTAAATCAAACCCTTAGATTTCTACATATAGTACTTGGGGCTCACTTGCTGCTTTCTCCTTCCAGTTTCCCTTTCTTGAAACAGCTTCAATGATGCCCTAAATGACAGATGGACCAAATGCATGGTATTTCGCATATCTTATTGCTATGAAAGATGATTCATTTTTAAATACTTTCAGACTTCTTTATTCCTGTTCCTCTCATCAGCTTTAATCAGGTTTTGATATACAGTTAACGTACTTGCTAACCAAATCTGCAATCAATGCAAGTAAATTAAGTAAGTGGGTTGTTTAAAGTAAAGGAAGAGGAGGACTTTATCTGATCCCTGGCTCTGGTGCACACAGCTCCAGAGTGCAACTTGCAAAGCTTTTCAGAGCCTCTCGGAGCAGGCACTGGAAAAGCAGAGGTGAGCAGCCATCCCACTGGATTTTGGTGCTGCTCTTCAGTCCCCCAGGCATGAGATAAATTCCACAGAATGAAAGAAGGAGATGAGGTTTGTTCTGCCTGGCAACTCTTCTGAGTTTCCTTTAAAGTGCCAGTAACTACGACAACTGGCGAAAGCCTCTCCGTGTGCTCAGTGCTAGTGCACTTCCATCTTCCCCAGCAATTGGGCTAATAAATCTCTCTATGTTTACATAAAGCAGAGAAGAAATACGTTGAGGAAGCAATTTCATTTTCAAGCTTGCATGGAAGTACCGCAATTAACGGAAAGAAAAAACACAAATATAAAAAGTAGGCATTAAAAAACCTGTTATGTGTTTCAGAACAGCAATTAAAGGAAATGATTCACTGTACAGCTCCTGTTGAAAAGATTAAAGAAAACCACTACATCTTTCTCAAGAAGAATTACAGTTTGAAGAGGGGTTTCATGCTGGTGTAATGCTAGTTTATTTACAGATATTCAATATTTATCTTACTAGCATTCATATTAGCAGTAAGGCAAGGTAATGTTACCATCATTATAAACATCATTCTGTTTTATTTCATTTGACTGGTTGTTGTAAAATTCATGTTTGCACTGTTGCCAGTTGATCTTATTCAAGCCTCATCTATGTTCTTTATAGGTTCCAATTTGGGGAACCACCTACTAACAACAGAAAATAGAAAACTTTGAAAGGCTGAGCATGAGCCATAAAAATTCCTAGTTGATTACTCTCCTGCATGCATTTACCAAGCTTTCCTCTATTACTTCACCAGCTCTTACTATACACTGCCAGCAGCTGTCACTAGGACTGCGCTGTGAGTGGCTCCAGGCAGGGATGTAGTTCCCAAATTTGCCATCCTAGCTGGCTGTAGCTGATGTTAATCCAGGATGACACACCAGCACCACGGTGGTTTACCAAACAGGCTTCTCTAAACTCAGGGTATCAGAGCCTGGGAGGAACGAAAAACCAGCAGTATCAGCAGGAAAGGCAACAAAAACAAAGTTGCTACGCTCATCCATCTATAATAATAATAATAATAATAATAATAATAATAATAATAATAATAATAATAATAATAATAATAATAAATGAAAAATTAAAAAGCTTGGCACCAAACACTATGGGAAAAGACCAGACACACCTTTTCCACCTCATATTGCCAAGCACACTCTTAACACGCAGTAGAGTGCTCTCTTCCAAACTCCAGGTGTATACAAAAAGACCCCATCCTCTTACTTAATTAATATATAAAATTACAAAGACCTGCATTTTAATATGGATTATATTAACAGGGGGACCTCACGGCATCCAAGAGTGCCAGGCTGTTGGGGAGCTCTTCTGCCTGAATGTTGCTGAGGTCAAAGCTTGGGAATTGTGTACCTTCCTAGGATTCACAGGCAGAAAACAAAGGTTGCTTCCAGCTGTGACAGCCCTGTCAAGCAGTCCCACTAAGTTCTGCTTCTTCAAAAACAAAACATGCTATTCCCATCTGAGTGTTACCAACAGGGAATGCTCCAAAATCATCCTCTGGAGAGGATGACACAACCCAACAAGTAACAGGAACTTCTCTGAGAGAGTCTAACATCATTCCTTCTTTTCTTGCCGTTTAGTGCCTTGATTGAACCTCACACAAAGGATGCTCTATACCAAAACATGCTGTTCCTTTAACCCTTGTTCCGCAGTTTCTTACGGCAATTTCCCGCATGGGCATTTCCATTCACACTTCACTTACATTGACCTTGGTATTTCAGTTGCAAGTTTCTACACTGCAAAGTCTTGATGCATTTTGTGGTGTATTTTTCTGCACTGCAGCTGTAGAAATGCAATCCAGATCAGTAGAAAGTGTCCCGAAACATGCCACATCGGGCAGATTTTCAAAAAGATATTCCAGATACACCATGAATTAAGCACAGAAGGGCTGAAACTCACTGACCTGCAAGTTACCCAAACACCCTGGGTAACATGAACGAAACACCAGATGAATGCTTTGTCAATTAAAGAAGTACCACTCTGTAATACAGCAAGAAAGAGAAGCAATCTGACTTACAGAGTTCTTTGCAAAACGCAAATTGCTTAGAACTAACGCCTTCTACCCTTACACCATTTCAGCACATCGGGCAACAACCTTTGTCTCTCAGGCCACCAGGTTCCTACAATCCAGCTTCCAGGTTCCCACTTTGTATCTTTCTAGAGAAATTAGAGGAGAAACAACCAACCAACCCACATCTGTGTCCTAGACACTGAAAAGGGACTCGATGCATCTCTTCCAAGAGCAGCTGGTATTGCCAGCGACAGGAGAGGGATGATTTGGGAGGTCTGGATGGTCTCTCTGGCTCAGGGAGTGGGGCACACTTTGGTTAGCAGAGCAATCTGGACTACTTAAGCATTTAGATGTGTTTAATTCATAGAGGCAAAAAAACCTGTGGCTGGATGCTAAGGCACAAATGGGTAAATGGGTGTTCAGAGAAGAACACATCGCAGGAATACTTCACATGGGATAAATGATGCCACTTTGAGATCAAGCTGCCTTATAAAACAAAGCTTAGGCAAGTGCACCCCAAGAGATGCCTCAAAGTAAAGCAATGCTTGAACTATAATAAAAAAAATTCTTTCTACACACTTTGTCCTCTTCCCCAACAGAATTGCTCAAACATAGCCAAATACTTTGTGCCAATATGACAAAGTAAGCTGAACTTACTAAAGGCAAATTTGCTGATAAATACAGAAATGTAAGGGCTTCTAAAACACATTTACACTTCTGTGGAGGAAAATATTTTCTCATTCAAATTGATGTTTTAATGTCAGCACAAGTAAATACAGCAACTACACTGTTTAAGAATACAAATACAAGAAGAAAGTAAAAAAAAAATTAGAAATATTAGGAAAAAAGAAAATGCAGATATAATTTTCACTGTATGAGCTGATAAAGTGCCAACATAAATGGGAAACCAGGACTCACCTATTGAAAAGAAAATAATATTCTTGCAATATCTACCATCAGGCATGGCCATACCACTGGGTATGAGCCATTGCCTCCACCTCTTGGAATGGCTGCCACCTGGAAGCAAGCCATCAACAACGTATTATCTTCACTGTTATTTCTTAAACTCTCAATGTCCCATCAAAATGCAACAATACTATGAAAATATTCCTTTCAAAACTTAAAACCAGCATTAATTTTCAAATCTAGATCATCAGTGTACATTTTTAGCAGCATTGCCTGCATTACTGCAGCTAAATGAAGCAAAAAAAAGGTTTTACAAATTTAAAGAGAGGTCCTATTTTGACCCCAAAAACATTAACATAAATTTTTATTTTTCTAGCTGGTTTTACTTGCTTTATTAATTGAAGGCACAGAGGTAAGCAGGAAGTGGGATAAAACCATGCAGAAAGCAAGGCTCACTGAAGCTCGGTTATCGCAAATTAACTCAAATAACTCTTTCTGAAAAGCTGACTCACTTTTTATACCACAGAAATACTGCTGGAACCATCTGAGTTCCCTTCAGGAAACCTGCTGACAGAGCACCACATGGAAAACACGAAAAAGCTGTACTGAAACAGCTTGATGACAAAGGAGCTGGCAACACAGGGGAAGCTGTGCCAGTAGGAGTTGTTAGAGAAATTCTGCAAGCTTTGGAGCTGACTTGCTTTTATGAGTGTCACAAAAAATGAGGGACATCCTAAGGAAAGTTTATTGAGGACGAAAATGGCCAGCACTGTCACACAGAGGACACTGGCAGAAATGGAGGCATTTCACGCCAAAACAGAGGGAACTTGATTAACTGTGTAATGTCCTGAGCTTCTATGAAGAGATCTCTGGCATACCTTGGTCTCAGTGCTCAGGAATTACACATGAAAGACCTGCACCAGCTGCTCAGAAGGTAAGTATTAGCTACCAGTGCAAAGAATGTATGAAAAATGCTTGTGCAAACTATGCACTTCCAGTAGCACATGGAAATATGGGTACTGAACAAAGCACTGATGCAATCTCCTCTGGAGCAGAGTATGATTCGGGCTGTCCACATTCAGATATGACACAATAAGTATGGAAGACACCATGACTGCTGCAGAAACCACAGTTTTCCAGGCTGCTCAGGGGGTTCTTTGTCTTCCTCCAGCAGCAGCACCAGTCACGCTCACGACAGCGCAAGTGCAAGGTCTAAGGGCAGTTTTATTGGCAGTTTTCAGTCATGCTCTTAACTCTTCTTTTTGCAAGCACGCATGGCCTACATAACTCTGTGGATCACACGTAAAATTGGCCTAACAGCCAGTTTAAATTAGAGCTGGCTGGGAAGAAAAGAATAAAGGTAGATTTCAGTCTCATTTGCAGCTTTTGTATTCCAACTTGACACTTGACAATTTTTGCTACACTTTCAACCCTCATCTCTGAAGCATCAAGGACATGGCTCTCTCTAAATCCACCCAGAATTACTTGAACAGAGTTCTCAGGTGTCACTTTTACTTTTTTAACACCTGAGAGTGTTTAGCTCCCCCAAGGACAAAGAGCACCCACATTCACAAAATATTGCCTGAACTGACAGCGGAAACACTGAAATGAAGGCTTAGAAGTCTCCATTCACAGAGACTTTGTAGACTACAGGTCTACGATTTTAGGTATCTAAACCCTAAACCAGAGTCGTGAGCTCCCATGTCCTCTATTTCCTTCTTCCACCTCTTGTCCAAAAACTGAGTGTTGACTTTGGCTGTCAACACTACTAATGCATGAAGACTTCACCCAAGAATGGGCATCACGGGGCAGAGGATAAAATACGGAGGCAGCAGCTTCCATACTTACTATAAACCAGATTGCCAGAGATGTAAAAAGCCCAGCATGTAAATATGGAACTTTCAAAAGTATACTCAGAAGAGATAACGCAGTAGAAAACAGGCACCCAGTTTCCAAAGGCTGTCTTGCATTGCACAGAGGTCCAGCAGCTTGACCATCTGAAAACCCCAGCACCTACATGCATTTTTAGGTACCTAAATGGAAATTTAACTCTACATAAACATCACCTTTTCTGACCACTCTCATGCCAGCATTACTCTGTCTGTTCTCTTACCTCCCTTGACTTGTGTTCATTTTTTCCATTTAAACCATCTTAGAACAACAAATCAAAGCATTCAGTATTTCAGCTCCCTGCCCTCAGCCCGTTAATATAGACACAATGTATTTACAGTGGATTTCTAATATAGACATGTAACTAAAACACCAGCAGAGATGGTCGCTGTAAGGAAAAGATCACATTAAATATACTCTGCAAAGAACATAAAATCAGTGACATTTTGACCATCAGGCCTTGGGGAACGATCTGTACTCCCCGCTCACAGCATGCAGGCTGGTGCTGGGCTGATGCTGAGCAGATGGCTGCAGAGCAGCTTTTGCTGGCTCTGAGCCATCATATTGTTTTTTCCTTGCTCGTGAAGGTTGGGTTATTTATTTATTATGGGGCCTTACACAGTTGTGATCAGGGCATGATGGAAATGCAAACGCACGAACAATAAGACGCTGTTTGCAGTTGTGAGGGGCTGTTCATGACCAAACTTTGATTTTCTGCTGCCAATTTTCCATTTACCACCTCTGGCCTAATAAAGCCTTCCCTCCAGCTTATTGTCTCTCCATCTTACAACCGCTATGAAATGCTCGAGTGTTTCCATGGGGGCTGATATTGATGCGTTTTTCCTGGAGTTTTCTTTCTTTACAAACAGTACTGAGGATGTCAGCACAGCTTCTGCAACTATTTTCATTAAGCATCAAGGTTAGGATCTCAAACTAATTGGTGTAAAGATAGAAGTCTTTAATTAAAGACCTGTAGCAGTGAAAGGGATTAAATACAGATGCAGGATTATTAGACGCTAACTTTCATACAATTGTTCGGAAGATACGCTTTTAGTAACTAATAAGATGCCCATTTTTCCTTTATAAATCAGTTCCTCTAAAAATAGTATCTTTTATTTTAAACTCTTTCCCTATCACTAAGCTTCTCACAGATGCTCGTTGTGACGTTGCATTTGAGAAAAAAGCTAAACAAGAACCGAGTATGTGTGAGCTAAAGTAGAAATAAACTCCATTTGACTCCAAACTAAGATCCACACAAATTATGCTGCACAGAATCAATAACCATTCTGCCTTTTGCATGCATATTTAAACAGGCCTAATCTCACACATAAAGGTGGCAGGTTTAACAATTACAAGACAATCATCGGACAGACTTTAGATCAGCCAGATGTCCAGAAATATATTGTTAATCTCAACTGTAGTTTTCCCTCCAAAATTACTTTGTATCCTATCTTCTGCCCCCCATGCCTCATTTTTAAATCCTTCCATTATTCACTCCATAGCTTTTTATTATCCTCCCCTTAACTCAGTGTGATCAGTTAAGTTCCAGCAGATGAACACATTCTCCATATGAATCAGAAATCCAACATAGCCACAGTGCTGCCTGGTATTTACATGTAAAGTGGTAAATCTTATAAGAAGAAAATTAAAATGACATCAATTTATACCTTGCATTAAGTGGATCAGACATCTCCTCTCTCCCTTCCCCCACTCCCTCCCATCCCCCAGAGCTTAAATGACGACAGCAGTATTTAATCTTTTTGCTGAAGGATGTTAACAGCACTGGGCTATGTGTTCTGCTCCTCTAAGTTTGTTGGTTATTAAATACTTTTTCTGCTTGGTTGCTTTCAGGCTTAGAGTCAAGTTAAAAATAAATTAATACTATGCAATTATTAATATTTGGTTCTGAACCAACTTTAAGCATTTAAGAGGTAACGAGAGAGCACAGTAAATGCACTCTAATAAAATTTATTTCTTTTATTTCAATTTAGAGGTGAAAGACAACAAAAATGCAATATTTCTAATGACTGACATAGCAGGGAAATGAAAGCTTATGAATGCTCTGTGTAATTGACCTGCTTCTAAAAATATTTTGATCAAAACTAAACATGAAGGCACTCCCTTCACCCCATACAAACTCGCAAGTAAACCTTGCACTTTGCTCAAATGGCTTTCTCCTAGAAAAGCCCACATCATTAAGGTCCCGCCTTGGTTCTGGACTCCAGCCTGAAAAACAAGACGGTGTTTCCCATTTCAAAGCCCAGGGCTGCCCAGGGCAGCAGAGAGATGAGACCCAGGTGAGGGCCAGAACAACCAGAGCCACCAAGCCAGACCCTGCAGAGCTGCAGCTTGGGCTGCCCTGCTGGAAGGAATTGCCTTCTTCAGGTCATGCGTGGTCCCTGGGCCAAACAGATCTGACCAAGGCCTCTCATCCTGGAAAGTGGAAACTAAAATCAGGCTTTTGTGGGTCGAGCGAACACATGATGGACCTGGCAGGTAAGGACCTGCTCTAGGTGACCGAAGGTAAGAAACTGATGGTGCAGCCTTGCTTGAGTCCCAGATGGAACTGCAGAACGTGGCAAGGCTTCAATGACACCTCCTCTCAGCCAAGCATTGCTCACAGCTCCCACACCACCAGCTGCATGGGCAGGTGAGGCTGAGAAAGCCAAGGAAAAGCAGCATGTCGAAGAGTAAAGCACAAGAAGGGTAACCCACGGGCCACAGGGATTATTCCCCCCAACTTCCTCCCTCTCAACCAAACCAAACCAAGCCAAACCAAACCAAACCAAACCAAACCAAACCAAACCAAACCAAACCAAACCAAACCAAAGCAAACTCAGTGAGAGCTGAGCCAGCAGCCAAAGCTGTGTGGGGCATTTCTGCTGAAAGCTGAGATGTAAACTTTGCCTCCACATCCCAGGAGCTCCAGCTACACAGGAATACTGGTTTCCCTCAGACGGAGGTGGCAGAACCCAAATGCAGGCTCAGCCTCCCACTACCTAGAGCGCAGGATCTGGCGTGGTGAGGACGTGGTTGCCAACCTGGGCAAGGATGATGGAAAGGAGCCCTGGTCCCCTGTTGGGCTGAGCAGGAAGGGCAGCAGAAAGGCCTTTACATGAGGTTTTAACAGCAAGGACACAACGCATAGGAAGAGAAGTGTTGAGGCTGCTCTTCCATCAGCCAGGGAATAAAAGACAATGGCTTCTATCCTTTCACTTTTTGGGGAAAGAAGGAGACAGAAGCAAGCAATGAATGACGAAGGCAAAGCATGTGTGTGGTGAGGACCACAGTCACGTATCCAGCACCAAGCAATTCTCCACCTCACACCAACCACTGGTACCTGCTGGCTCCCTGGAAGAGAAAGCAATACAATTTGCACACTGCTGAATAAATTCTTCATTTCCTTTCCCAGCTATCTCAAGTGACAGTCATTTCTCTTATCGTAGCAATGTGCATTAGTAGAATGAACATTACCCAAGGCAACTGGGTTAATTTCTTTTTTATTTTTTTTTTTGGAGGAGCTCAAATCAGAGCAGCTAGCACGAGGGACACTGGAAAGAAGGTATAAAACAGCTCCAGGGATGGCCAGCAGGAAACTGATGACTAAGAGAGTGCACTTGAGAAGGCTTTGGGTTATTCTAAGGAATGTCATCCATGGCAGGAAGAAAGCAGAGAGAACAGAGCTTTAAATGAAGAAGGCAGGTCAGTACATGTTGCAGTGACACATACACGGACAGTCAGCTGTGCTGATAATTGACTATCCCTCTTACAGGTGCTGCTTTATATCAAATACCATCTATAAGTGCTTTAAATTGTGGCAAAGCACATGGAGAAAGATGGAAACGACAGCAATCCATACCTCACAACACACTGGTGTCACTCCAAAGTGAGGCATGGGCTGAGCTTGTCAGCTCCAAGCTCTGATTTCCCAGCAGACATCCAGGTCTCACACCGTAGTTCCCATGGCTAAGAGTCACCACCAAAACTTCCAATTAGCAGGAATGCTTAATGCAGCATAACTTGACAAAATAACGGTGGGTGAAATCTGGTTGTTACTGGATCAAAATGCATCTTCTCGGACAATGCAGTAAGCATGTTCATGGCCAGAATGACGTTTGCATTTTGTCACAGAAACATGGCAACACAATGTGGTTTTCCTACATGGACTTTTGTAGCTATGATCAAGTTTTGGTTTTCTTCTTCAGGGAAGTGGAGTAATTCAAGCTTTCTCCACAAGCTCCTCTTTCATGCCTGAACTGAATTTTCTGAAAGCTACACCTGTGCATCATCTCTTCTGTTTAGGAAACTTAAGAAAAGCATCCTTAGGAAAAGTGTTGATTTCATACTCCTCTTCCTCGCAAGGAAAAGCCCACACCACTGCTCCAGCAGGTCACCACGGGCTGACCACACACAACCCTGTCCATGCAGCATTGTCATCTCAAATTCGTTTCCTGGCACATCATTAGTAACTCAAATGTTTTTTTGGAGGCCCTTCCCTCTTTGTTTTCTTTTATTCTCAGTTTCCTTCCACTGGCATCCGAGTGTCCTGAATACATCGCTGGAAAAGGATTCACTGTCATAATGACAGCAAAGTAAATTCTGGGTTCCCATCCCTTGTGCGTTTGTGGACTGCATTTTCTGCAGCTCTCAAACAGCCGGCCTGGCTGGGCTGGTGAGGGCACTACTGCCTGGGCATCACCATGTGATGTGAACCATCCACTTCTGCTTGAAATAACTCTGCCAGCAAGAAGCAAAGTAAATAGACACTGACAAGACAGAAAAAAAATAGGAAGAGTGATGGAGTAAGACAGCAAACGAAAAGATGGAAGGAAATGACACAGCAAACACGGCTACAATGTTCCTATTGTTCTTTTACAGCCCATCTGTGAATCCCTACATGCTTTACTAGTGCATCTCTTTTGTAGAAGGAGATGCTAGGAAATATCAGTCGCTGTTATGCAAATGCTTCCTGCTGTAACTACAACTGGGTAATATCCTTGTTACACCTTTAACCTGCCCCTGTTTTACTGTGAACCAGTAAAACAAAGAAAATTCCAGCAAGTGAGATCACAAGTGTATCAAACAACCCTCTGCCAAAAAAATACACAAAGCCTGTGTCCCTCTAAAAACAGCAACAGTGATCTGGTTTATGGCCTTAAATGCCTAGTAGATTACTCACACAATTGATAATGCACATTCATGATGGCTAAGTGACCATTTTGTCCTTAGACACTTGCGCATGATGCTTACACTGTCATCCTGTGGTGGTTTGACATCTTCTAACCTCTCTTGGGTTTCAAACACCAACAGATAACTTAATACAGCCACTTGGCTCTTAAATTTACATCCAGATTTCTAGCAGTCAGTGACAGATGCACAGCAACCTGTAACCTGCAAGCTAGTCTTGCTGAAGAAGCCTTTCCCATGGCAGTCTCCTCACCAGCTGGTCCAGCCACGAGGCACAGAAGACAGTCCAGGAATCTGCACAAGCCCTGCTAAGCCTGTGCGCAACCCAGAGGTCCATCACACCTGGTGTCCCCCTCCATCTGGGCTGGCAGGGAGGCGGCAGGCAGAGCTCAGAAATCAGCACGTGGCATGGCCCAGGGGCCTCGCTCTGCCCATCCATTCGTCCCTCAGCCTCTGCTGTCACAGGAGGCTGCACAGAGCCACGAGGCAATTAAAATAACAGCGTTTCATTTGGGCATGTTCAAAGCACTGTGCAAATAGAGGGATTAATTAATCCCCACAACAGCAGTGCAAGGTAAGCACCGCTCTCCAGATGGAGAAAAAAATGACAGAGGCAGTGCAGAAAAGCCAAGAATAAAATGCAGGTCTGTGCGCCTTGTCAGACTTGATTTCACTCCCTCGGGCCGCAAAGCAAAACATTTGCCTTTAGAGGGGAGTGATTTACGATGATCTGGATCTCAACCTTGACCTACTTTAACAATTATAACCAGACAAGAAAAAAAATATCTCTGAAATGTTAAATGAAGGTTTTAAATCAAGATCATCTATTCCAATGCAGAGGCATTTTCTGTACAGAAGGAAGCAGCAAACCCCTCCTGGCTCTATGGTGGCAAGTTCCTGAGCTCGTTTACCCCAGAGTGATGCTAAAAGGCAGCAGTGCTGGGATGTTTTCACATACAAGCTGAGCTACTGGCTCCCAAGCCATACCTCGTGTGTGACAGCAAGCACAGAGCTGTCCTGCTGCTATTTAGACCCAATTGTTAAATTGCAGCAAATGCAGCTAAAATACACAAAATTAGTACTTTCGTGCAGAAGTGCCTTGTGTAACTACCCCAGGGGTGCTGCACAATACTGAAGTGCCATGAAACAACCCCTCTGCTGAGGTGTGGGCTGCACTGCAGGATTTAGAGCCATTGCACTGCATGAAACCTTCAGCACACCGAGTGTATTTCACTTTCACACAAAAGCCATCTGTCAGGAAGGAGAGGAGAAACTACTGTTTGTCACACAGAGAAGTAGTTGATGTGAAGGGGACACCATTCTCCAAGGCAGGAGGTAGAGTCCCCTGGGTTCACTGCAAACCCAGGATCTTTGCCCTCGCTCCTTCCCCTCAAAAGGGTTGAGCAGACTTTCACGTGATCACTCATTCTCTGGTGAGCAGGAAATTATTGCTATGTAGGTTAAGATTCAGTCATCTTGAACACAAAAGATGTCAGAGTGCAGTTTTACTGCTTGGGAGATGCTGTGGCAGTTCACAGGCTCGTATTGTCCCTTAATGCTGCCTCTGCCACCAACCAAGAGCCTCCCCTTGATTCCTCATTCAAAACATCTGAGCATTTAAGCATCTAATCAAGTCTAGCTGTTGCTCCCAGTGGGAAAACACATATGGTAAATATTTTACTTGATAAGCTGTAGTGGACTTGGGTATAATTCAGACTACAAACATCCTTTCAAAATGCAGGCTTTAATTTTTAGGGGTTTTGTTTTCTACAGCTTGGGATGGTACACTGACACCATGAACAAGGAAGAAATGACTCTGTAACAGTCTAGCTACAATAAGGTTCTGATATTATCACCGAACTCCCTGTGGAAAATAATTCCAAAATAATGGACTAAACTCATGGTCTTGCCAATGGCAGGACAAAGGGGGAAGGAAGCACTGCCTTGGGCACCTTCCTACGGCGTGATTCCTGTTAAAACTTTACAGAGCAAAGGATGGGGATAATAAGCTCAAGGTGTCCCGATGTTGCTCTCTTTTTTTGCCCTGGCTCCTTTCTCTGGAGCTCTCACTCCTTTTGGTCACAATCCGGCTCCATCAGCCAGACCCTTCCAAGGGCTGCCCTTCAAGATAAGATGCTTGGTTCAGAGTCACCCTATCTCCTACTGTGCTGGAGCATTTTTGCTCTCTCCAAAACATCCTCTGTGATGTTGGAAGGCTGGGACTTCACAGGTGTTTCAGTGGGACATTCACACACATCAGGTCTCTGGTGAAATTCAGGCTTCCACAGAGCTGTCCCATCTGCTGAACAAAGCCAGTGTTTTCTGAAGTGTCTTCTGTGCAGAGTTCAGCCGTGCAATGCTGATGGACATAAACCTTGGCACTTGCCTCAGATTTTCTTTGGGGGCAGCCAGCAGCTGCTGCTCCTGTTTCACCTTCCCTTCAAACACTGAAAACTGGGATGTGTGGCCATCTACTCATGGAGTCATGAAGATAAACAAATGGCAACTGTGCTTTAGAGGTAAAGCTGGGAAACCTCTTAGACAAAATCCAGGATGGAGGCACAAGCAAAGAATAAACCCCAAAAAACAAGGAAGAGAATAAAGAGAAGATACTTGTAGCTGTTACCTCATTAAACCTCCAGAGAAAGATGGGACAAGCTGCTGATAATTCCATGCCATGTAAAAGAACTGCCAAGATGGCACAGAGTGCAAAACCAGGGGAGATGGTGGAAAAGCCCCTTCTGGAATACAGCACTACTCACTGCACAGGTAAGAAGCTGTGGGGATTGCACTTCCCGTTATTAGGTGGCTGGTTTCTTACCTTGGGACTGCAGATTGGAGAGGAAAAGAAACACGAAGTTTCAGGCACTCTACCTAAAATTGGAACAGGAGTCCAGTCTGCAGTGTGCCGCACAAAATTAATCACTATCGCTTTACATTCCCACCCAGGCCTCACTGCTCCTACCCAGAGAGGAGGTAAAAACAAGTATTACAAGGGGAACTTGTGAACAGAAAACAAACCATTACAGAGCAAGCCACCCTTCCCTATTAGCAATACTTTATCCATCTATTCCTCCTAGTGGTCTTCACAGAAAAACCTTATTTCTAAGTGACGCACAACTTTAGTACCAGGGAGAGGTTCACTGACACTTTCTCAGCAGCCATACACAAACCCCAAGCCCCTAAGATGGACTGCAGCTCATATATTGAAATCACAGAATATTCTGAGTTGGAAGGGACCCAGAAGGATCATCAAATCTTACTCTTAAGTTTTGTTGCACCTACCATACAAGCATGTACATTTACTGCCCATTCTGCTTCTTTTATCCTCATTTTTGTCTCTACTCAGCACTTAAGAAGGGGAGGAAAGGAAAGGAATAGAAAAGACTCAGTTATTTCTAGCAAAAGTATATTTCTTTCTAGCTCAGAATGCAGCATAATTTTTTTTCCAGACTTGGCCATTTTCTCAAAGGTAACCAGCAAACTCTAACTCATTTGGGGAATTAAGTGTTAGAGCAAGAAAATATCAAAGAGCCAGCCAACGGCATTCAGCTTTTCTGCAGCATTTGTTGTCATCAACCCCTTCCTCTCCAAGCATCAAAGTAATTCTTAGTGAAATTTCACTGGCAACATTTTAAAACAGAATGCACCATGTTAATGCAAGCTTTTAATTTAATTTCTGACATTATATATGTATATTTATAAATACCTACAATTTATTGGAAGGTCTGGCCTATTCAAAATCCTTCCTTAAAGAAGTGTTCTTCCCCAGGAGGGAAAACCACTCCAAAACACAATACCAACAGCTAAGTTAGTTTCTTTTCCAACAGAGCTATTGAAGCTTCAAAATCTAATGTCGGAGCTACTCTCTTGGCAAAATTTTAAGCAATTAGCTGCATTACCCGGTGCTGCCACGAGATGTCAGGGAGCAATAGAGAAAAATTAGTCGTAGCTGCCCTAAATCACGGAGCTGGCGCTGTAAAGGGGAGGTAACAGTCACCCGGCCATGGCAGCTCTGACAGGGATGTCCACATGATTCTACCCCTATTTATTGCGACGTGTCCTATCACGCCGTAATATCTTATATGCAGGGAGTCTTCTTTCAAATCAACACCCCCAGGTTTTGAGAGCGTCGTCAGGGGACTGAAGGAAAGAAAGAAAATCAAGCTTGGTTTTCTGAAGCTGGTAATTCAAAAGAAAAACCCTAAGGTAATGTAACAGCACTATGTAGGTCTTAAAGGCACACGGCCCAGAAACACCCAGCTTCCAACACTAAGATCAGCCCTGCTTTGTGCACATGTAACAATATTTTTACATGTACTGCTATCTTCTCCCTTTTAATTATCATACTGTTGGCAGCAAAATTTTACACACTTTATTCAGAATCCCCACTCTCTCCAAATCCTGTTTCAGTGATGAATAAAATGCAGAAGGATGTATTAGAGGCTCTATAGCAGACACACTCTTTCTGCCAAAATTGAAGAGTCCCTTCGAGTCACTCCGTAGCAGAGTCTGAGAGCAGGGATTGGAATATGTGATGGGGAAGAAGGGCATACAAGGTGACTGCAGCATCAGTTTGAAACCGCGGGTTGTTCACAGGTGGTAAAGCCACAACTGGGCTTGGATGGCAAGATAGAAATGTTAAAAAAGAGCTACCCTGTATCATCCATATGTCACCTTTCTGGAAATGCATCAGATGGTTTTTCAAATCCTACCACAGCTATTTTTTTGTGTCCTTTCAATATGATGGATACAAGGCTTGGAGCATGCTGAAGTCTGTTACATGATGTAGAACACTTACACTTTCCTGTAAAGAGAGCGAGAATGTTAAAAATTGGTACTTTGGGTCCTTTCCAAAGTAAGGTGGAAGTGCTACAAGTCCCAAGGGAAGGGAAAAATTCCTACTTCTCTTGCAGTGCAAATCTTGTTGAGGAGCAGTCCAAGAACAAGATCAAAGCTACGGCTGTTTAAATTGCACCTTTGACTAGCTTCAGGCAGAGAAACTTGGAGGTCCAGAGGAGAAAAATGTTTCTAGGGCAGATTGAGTGACTGAAAAACACGTGTAAGGCTTTAAGACATTCAAGGCTGAAACAGGGCTGAAAGTGCTGATCAGGTGAGGGGAGGGAAGCCTGGCAAAGCAGCCAATAGCATATAGCAAATTAATTATTCTTTGTAGGAGTTCTACATGTATGATTTTATGCATTGCGTTCAATGAATATAAATACACATCGATATTCAAGTACAAGAAATCTAAGGAGCTGCGTTTTGAAGGGGAAATCTGCCAGCCCTTAGGGCTTGGACTCCTCAGGAAGCTTGTCCCAGGACCTGAGTGATACGTGAAGGGGACCAGCAGCTGGGAACACAGCTGATGCCCTGGAAACCTGCAAGCAGATGGGAACTGGATTGATGGATGTCAGCAGGGGAGCGGCGTGGGTAGCACTTTGTTCCGGATGCTTCGTGCTGAACGTAGGAGATTATCGGTTATGTGAGCAGCAGATGCACGGCAACAGCTCCAGCTACAGTGGATGCTCTGCTTCCCATCATAATCCCTCTCCCAGGTGATGAGAGCAGCAGACCCAGGGCCTTCCCTCCTCTCTGGAACACGGCACAGTACGGAGTACAAGGTAAACAGACCGTCAACAAACGGGTTTGTGCCAGCCTCGGCATGAAACACCCAGTACACACAGCACATGACACAGCCTAATGAAAATTGCTTCGGAGGGCTTGAGTTCCAAATGTCTCAGTGAGGACATGTCCCCATCCTTCTGTTAAGTCAGAACACTGAGGAAATCCCATGACACTGAAGAGCAGTTCTGCTTGTTGTGGTGGGTCTGGCTGTTGCATGCTATAAATACAGCCTCTAAGGCTGTGCATTAGTTCCACAGTATGTCAGGCAGCTGACACTTCTAGTATCACACACTGCAAGCAGTACTGCCTCCTAAAAATTCCTTCAGGTTATGGCAGCTTGGGTGTGAAGCAGGTCCTTAGGATTACAGTCTTGTTATCTGATGCCAAATGCTTTTTAGAGCTATCTTTTGTACCAAACAAATTTGTTCTATAAACAACATTTGAAAAATCTCCCAAAATGTACTCGCATACAATGTACTCAGTGAGTAATTCATGAAAGAGGGCAGACAAAGGGGAGAGATGGGTACAAATAAGGTGCTCAGAATTATAACATATGTACAGACTCGAAGAAAAAACTTTTGACTTCGAAAGATAAGACCACACAGTTATCTTAAAGTCTTATGATGCCATTTCACTCTTCCAAATGCACATCAACAACCACAGGAGAGATTAGTGGTTCAGAGCCTCACCACAGAGATCCAGGCACAGACATGCTGAGTTTGCTGTGGGCTTTTTCACATAAATGGCTTTACCCTTGCATAGGAGAGCAGGAAGCTGCATGAAGGCATTAGATGAGACTCTGTGCAAACCAGTAACTTGAATTAAAGGCAAAGCCTGGAGAGCTGTTCTCCACGGGCTGATTACAGCTGCAAAGGAGGGCTGTCAGGGCATAACCCAAGTCCTTCAATAAGCAAACTTGAACTTATTTGATAGATTGAGGAAGAAAAGAACTCTTAAAAAGAAAGACCCCAAGTTTTTTAGTGCCCAGTATACTTCCAGACACTGTTTGTCCAGCTCTCTAGACAAATGCAGTGCAGGCCAATCGTACCCTGCAACTGCAGACACCAAAGGAGTTCGTGTTTCCAGCTCTTACTGTCAGCATTTCAGTTTGATAGAATCAGGTCAAAATCAGTCTTGCTCAGTCTGACGTAATGCAGACTTCTGGATCCTACCCCGCTCACCAAGATGTGAGACCTCATTCTCCCTTCCCACAGTCAAGCTCTTAAAAACTGCCAGAGAAGTGCATGTGCTGTAGATTGACATAACAGCAAAAAAACTCAAACGTTAGGAACAGAGATCATTTTCAGAGAGGGGAAGCACATTTCCCACTACCACAGAACAAAAGAATGGAAATGGATAATGTGCCAGAACAGACAGGTACCTTAACTTAGAACCATTTAAGTTAACTCCACTCCCAAAATCTGTTAAAAGCCAGTACAAATCCTGATGTACTGGCTTATCATGTTGTAAATAAAAATAAACAGAATGTGGTATCCTCCTTTCCTAGCTTTGGCTCCTACAGAAGCATTTGGTGGTGTGCACTGTCACAATCTCTTCTCCATCCTCCTTCTCAGGTAGATTATGCGAGTCAGAAGGTCAGGGAGATGCATAATTTTGCCAATCCATCAGTGCTGAGAGCAATCTTAGCTAAAAAAGACCCAGGATCTTCTGACATAATGAAATGCCTTCAGAAAACAGAACTTCAAACCTGTAAAGGTTCCTGTATTCCCAAGTGGTTCAAGCAGAGTGGGCTAACATGGTAAGGACGTGGGTTAAAGGAGTGCGCTGAGGGCATCTCCAGAAATGGATCTGCACATATTCCAATCAGTGAGGTCTTTTAATTGACAAAAGCTTCCTGTAAATTGAAGGGGCTGCACAGAAATGTCAATAAGGCCTATTAATGCTTCAACATATCTCCTAGAATTTACTTGGGGAAAGCAAAGACCAATCCGCTCCTGAATTACAAAAATGAAGCTACAAATCACTCTGAAACCCAGGTTGGAAAAGTCAGCTGGCTTTGGCACCAGGAAAATACAGTCATTAAAGCACAAGCGCCGTAGCTCTGCGCGTTTGCTGCTCCAGTCAGTCTGAATCCCTGTGACAGCAGCGAGCGGCTGCTGATTGCCACCAGCTAATTATAGCACTGGGCTCACGGCAGGGCGGCCGCTGCTGGCTGCTGGGGCGGTGTGAAGGCAGCAGCTCCGTGACACATTCACCAGCAGCTCTCCAAAAATGACCCGCTCCCGCCCGCCTCCACTTCACAGCCACCGTTTAATTGCCAACCGCGCTGGGAGCAGCACAGGAGCCATCACCAGCTCCGGAGCGTTGGCCCATCGCAGCTTCTCCAGCCCCACGTCCTCGCAGCTGTGCTGCGCTGACAGGAGCACCTGGCCCTTCCTGATGTAAGAAAGCTCAGGGCAAGATCTCATGGCTTGGGGAAAGGGATGTATATTCCAACTCACTCCAGATCTGGGGAATCTTTCGGAGGAAGTGGAGCCAGAGCTGCTGGAGCTGGCAGGGCACCTGCTGCCTGCAGCCCTTTCCACAGGAAGGCAGGTGACTGGAGAGCAGCACAGCTACCAGGCTGCACCCACTTCCCTGGGGCACCGACCACAAAACAACAACTGCTGCTCATTTATTCTCCAACCCCCACTGTTTCACAACAATGAGAAGCAAAATAAAACTGGGAGGTTATTCCTCAAATGTTTTCCTTGACCTGGAGAAAGCAACAGCTTGCTACGGACTGCCTGCTGTCCTGCCCTCAGTCAAAGAAACCAAAAGGGCTGCTGCACTTATTTCCATCTCAGAGTTGTTTACAGAGTTTTGTCCTTCCCTCAGGCACTTTCCTACTCAGTATTAGCAGTGATGTGTGAAGATACTTTGGTATCAGTACTCTTTTCCTGGAAGTTTTCCAGTCCACCAGCCCCAACAACTGCTCTGAAGGGCAGCATTAGCCCCAACCTCTGCATTTCTCATCCTGTGCAAGTCTCCCAGGTTCCTTCCCATACAGAGCTAGGCAACCAGGCACACACGGATTTGCAGTTTGACTCTGCCAGAGTATCTCTGTAAGACTCATATTTAACAAGAAGACTGTTTTCCCTGTGCTTGTGATAACCAGGCAACCAAAATGATGCCACACAACCTTAAACATTAAAGACTGCAGAACAAGACAATTCTAAAGAGATACTTAACATAAAATCAGTGCTAAGTAGATGGGGAAACAGGGATGAGGAAGGAATGAAAAATAAAGCCAACAAGATAGCACATCTTAGTTACTTTTCTATCCACGCAAGCTGCCTCTCTTGGAATCAATTCTAGTTGCACCTAAACTAAATCTGATCGAAGTTGCTATAATAATTTGTATACTTAAAGTATAAACTCATCAGTAAGAATGAAACACAGTCAGCTCATCAAATGCTTCTCATTATTACAGTCTTTCACAGCAGGATCCTGCATCTCCCATCCCTGCAGACATCTGCTGTGATCATCAGAAACCCAAAGAGAACGTGGCATGAAGATCCTCTTCTCAGGATTATTTTGGTTTGAGCACTTGTCGGTGCCACACACCCCATCTCCATTCTCCCCAGCTGTCGCACATGGAGAAGTGCAGAAGTACTATGAAAAGAACCTACTGCAAAACCCACACACTGGCAAGGGATTTGGGGGCCTACATAGCACTTGAAACTTCATTTGCCTTCAGTCTGTGAAATAATTTCGCTTTTAAGTCTATGAAACCTTTTAACACGGGAGCTTTCAATGTCAGTCTTCCTGAATGCCAGCACCTGGTTGAATGTTTTTGAACATTTAAAGCCAGGAATATGGCCATTCCAATGTCCGCTACTTCCCAGCTTCCAAAATCCTTGTGTTTATGACTGATTTACACCTCCCTGCATGATTTTTATCTCATTTGAAGATCTTTGTGTGAGGAACCTGCACTTACACTGCCATTGTTTTGGACAATGACTGCCTGTTGCAACTTGACTATAATCAAACTGAAGAGAGTATATTAGCAGCCCATGAGTTTTCACTTCTGCAGGAAAGCTCCAGATACCTCTATACAAAAATATTTTTACAGTTTTTACTTCATGTATAGCCACACTTCTTTGGATGCTGCATTCACAGATGTTCCCGTAAGCAACCAAGCAAGCACAGTCTTGATGAAACCAGCAACAAATGGAGGACCCACATGGGTGTCATTAACAGGATACTATAAAAGCAAAAAGAGACATCAAGTAGGTTTCCTCGCTTTTTTTTTCTTGCTCTTGGTTCTGTTCCCCACAAACATTACTGAAGGAGAGGAAGAAGTAGAGGACATGCTTATTAAAATTTGCAGCACACAAATCTGGAGGGAACGCAATTACACCAGAGGACAAGATTATATGAGATTATTTCATCATTTGAAGACATGCTTTGAAATTCAACATGGCCAGAAGTATAGTTACTACATGCACATAGGAGCAACCAACTGTACAAAGAGAGGTTGGGGAAAACTGTTCAGACTGCTCAGCAACAGCTCTTCAGAGGAAGATTTGGGGTGTAGCAGACTGTAAGGGGAACATGCCTTGGTGAAGTCATACTGTTATGAAAGCTGAACAAGCTGGGATTAATAAATACAGGAGACCACATCCCCTATAATATAAGTAATTCTTCTGCTCTGCTCAGCTTTGTAACTCCTCAGATGAAGTATTATCTCCCACACTGAGTACTTTAAGTAAATAAAATGGGACCAAAGGAAGAGAGTTCAAAAAACAGGAAAGACATCTAGAAAATAGGATTTGTCAGGAGGCATTACAGAAAATTGCATTGTTTTTATCTAGTGAGGAGAATGCTATGAGCAGGGTGATAATGGACTGCTATGTACATAGAAACATGCTACAAAAGTCAATAGAACGATCTGTTCTCCATAACTACGGCAGATAAGGAGTAATGGGCTGAAATTGGAGCAAGAATTACTCAGATCAAACATTATAAAAACTACATATAATGATAACAAAGCACAGGAATAGATTTTATTCAGAGTTCTTCAAACACAGGGTAAATTAACAGCAGTGATGCATCACTGAAGCATTGCTGATCATACCTAGGAGCAGGGAGAAGACCTTGGTAACTTCTTGGCATTCTCCCTCCAATCCATTTTTCTTAGATTTCCATGATCGTGTAAAGCTTACAGGTTTACAGCTGTAAGCACTAGGAGCTACAGAAAACCTCAGTGAAGTTTACATGCATTAAGTACCTCATTAATACCAACAATTAAGTCACAAATGGTTTGTGCTTTCTGGTCAATGTGATGGCAGGGAAGTGCCTTTTACTAAGGACATGATTCAGCTGACAGAATTAGCAGAAGAAGAGAAATTTCAGTCACATATCACTCTCAGCCCTCAGCAGAGCCAACAAAGACAAATGCCCATGGTCAACACCTACCTTGGGGTAAAGGCTGTGTCAGGGGTGCGCTCTGTGTTGGCTGGGCAGGCACCCTCAGGGCTAGCTCAGGGCTTGGCTGGAATTGTGAGATTTCTTGTACAGGTAATACAGTAGGATTTGAATGTGTGCACACCTGTGTACCCAGCCCCTCACTCAGAAACCCATGCTGACACTTCCAGAGACTTCCTGATCAGTGCAGCCGGAGAAGATGCTGCACAGCACCGGCACTTGAGGCCTCAGATGGATTTTACATTTCTCTTCTTAAAGGATTTTGGCTAAAACCTTTACTACACAAGGGAGCAGAGCATCCCGACATGCTTCAGGGTTCTCATTGATGTTATTCCATACGGGACATCAGAATATTTTTAGAGAAACTCTTCTTTGAAAGATGTACCATTAGCCCTGGATCCAGAGCCTTTTTTTTTTTTTCAAGACACAGCTTGTGAAGCTAAGCTACCAGAGAGGAACAGCTCGTGTAATATCCTCACTGGAACATCAGGCTTAGCTTCTTGCAAGAAAAGCAGAACCCTTCAGGTTACATTCCAAGTTTGGGGTCTGCCCATTTGCACTGGGCTTTTTCCTGGTGGGGCATGGCCTCTCTGGAAAACACTACAAAGCCAGGGCAGTGCCGTCCCACAGCTCATGGGCCTTTTGCACGGTACAGGATTTGCTTTCTTAACACCCCAGCATTCATTCCAGTCCCCTTGGGGCCGGGAGGGAGAGGAAGGCATACACAATTCCCCTACTGTGGAGCACTGAGATAATTTCTTCTAATTAGAGAACTCTAAATATTTGGAAGTCAGCATCAGTTATTATTCTGGAAACTTCGCACGGCAATTGAAGATGGGTTGATTCTGGCGAAATTTCTTCATAGCGAAAGAGCATTATCAGGCAAGAACAGAGACATTTTTCTGTTTTTCAGTGCAGTAATGCCAACAGATACATTACAGACAGTCAGACAACTCAGCTATCTCTAAGAGGGAAGAAGCGCAAACTTTTAAATGTGAAAATCCCAAATGAATTGCATTCAGATATCCCCCCTCCTCTTGCAGATGAGCCTGTGAAAAAGATTTCTGATAAAAATGGCACAGAACATCAACTGAAAAATAACCATGAATTCATATTCAGCTGCATCTTTCAGATGTCAATACAACTTACGTGACTTCTCTTCCTTGAAATGGCTTTGGGAGAAAGGAACAGAGAAAAGAGAAAAAAGAGAAAAGCGAAAAAAAAGTTGTCCTGGAATTGACTTTGGGAACAAATGCTATGTCAGCTGGAAGAAAGCCAAACTTGAGTTGAAATAGCACTTTGCTATATTCAACTCTACAGATTTTTCTGACTGGAGATGGCTCCACTCAAGGACATTGCCATAATAATTGGGAACATGCTGACATCTGCATCAGAGGCTCAGTCTAGTCAGAAGTCGAAGTATGAGAAAGAGGCAGTGAGATCACCCTTAAGGATCTAGAAAGCTTGCAGTCAGGACAGCATTTTGGGGAAGGTTGCCTGTTTAATTCCAAAATGTCTTCCTAAGCTTGCTGAAAATACTGGGAAACAGAAAGCTGATCCTTTACTCAAACACTTGTCTCAGAGCAAACCCAAGCTACCCACTTCACTTGATTAAAATGTAGTTAATTCACAGGCTTTGCTCAGGCAGTTCCACAGACTATATTTGTTGCCCTGTTGCTGGGACGGGGTGATTCCTTCACGTGTTTATCAATTTTGCACAGGTCTAGTTATGGTTGAAAGATTAACTTTCGAATAGCAAAATTCTTGTATGAGAGAAAACCAGAAGGCTCAACAAACAACAATTTGAATCACGCTCTCTTCTCGCCATCAATTTGCACTGTGTTGGGAGCAGCAGAAAGAAGATGCAAAACAGAGATGATGCACAGATTTGTGAGAAATTACTCAAATCCCAATATGCAGCAGGGCCAAGAGGAATTTAATTTCAAATGAAAAATGCCCAGTCACCAACACATAAAATTGCTTCACAAGAAGTGACATTTCCACTTGCAGACTGTGTTCTGCTTAGACACATAAAATCCATTGTCTTCCCCTTGGTATGCAGTGCACACGTGAATGGCAATTGCTGCTGCAGAAGCTCATTTGCTCTCAAGGTTGAAGGTGATCACATTCCTCCTAATTACGTAAGAAAATTCCATTGACATGGTGATTGTTGCAACAAGAACAAATGTGTAATGCATGGGAACAACAGTGCTTTGGGACTTCAGCAGATCACCCCACTCTTTTCAGAGGATGCTGGGACCTCACCTTCTGACAGTCAGTTCCGAATGCATCAGGCACCAAACAGGTCCAGCTGCTATTTCTGCCTTGCCTCACTTCCTGTGACGTGGCTTCCTTTCAGTTTGCTTCCCTGCATCCATCACTGATGAAGGAAAAGAGGTAACAGGATTTACTGCACCGTTGTTCTAGCTCTGCATACAGGATCCACTTTCCCACTAGAATACAGTAAATAACGGGTTTTCTGTTATTTTTCTCTTTGTTTTGAAATTAGGAGGCACTTTTATTCATTCATAGCCCAGGAAGATAAGGACTTGCTCTGCCATCACGTGTGTTGGTTTAGCATGGCTTCAGGATACAATATTCACTGAATTTGTTTTGAACCAGGCATTCATCCAAACCGTTCTTCAAGTAGAAGAATTTCCTCTTTTCCTAATACTGGCAGCAATATAGGCAGTATCCTGCAGTACCCACCGTACCAACAGCTGGTGAAACTCAAGAAGAAAGCAAGACTTTGCTTCCAGCACATACCAAAAAAACAGCAAAGTGGGATGGAGAAAACAGCTTTCTTTAGGAATTTACCCAGGAGTTTGAAACTGACCCTGACTCTACCTGTGACTGTCTAAATCTAGAATTAGATCTTTGTCTTCCAGGACAAGCGGTCAGACAGTGGGAGGCTCAGAGGAAAATAATAGTACAGTACAAGAAATGGGCATCTTCATTCATGTCATGGCACTCCCTGGGATACCAAGGTAGGAGTTGCTTTGTCCTGTTCCTGACTTGGCTCACAAAAACGGTCAGGCAGTCGCCCTGGCCAGTGTCCAGCAACCTCCTCCTGATCTTCATTTTCCTCACTTGAAAGAGTTTGGCACTACGTGAGTTTAAGTGCAGAGAGGGTTCGTAGGCAAGCATGCAGATGACCCTGAAGCAACCAAAACCAGCCACGAACCTTTCCTCAGCAAACCACATTTGCTCTTGCAATATTACATATTCTTTGCTGTCTCCATCAGGGACTGATTTGACCTGACATATGACCTGCAATCCTCCCCGAAATTGCCTTTTCTCTGCTCTGCGTTTTCCTTTCAGGGTGACTGTTTGATCTCACCTTTACACAGCAGTCTCCAAGGGCAGAGGGCAAAAGGGAACTGCAGGAAGGATGGAGGAGAGAAAAGTCACACCAGCATGTGGACAGCAGCACAGACTGCAGCCGACAGCAGAACAGTCAGACCTTTCTCTCGCTGGTGGGGACAACTCACATGGCAGAAGGTGAAAGTTGGTACTGTTGAACTTTACATAAATCACTGGCTGCCAGGAGAGGAGCTGGAGAAGCCTGGCCCTGACAGTGTGGAGCACAAGGAAACAATCAAGGGCGCTGGTGTCTCCTGCCATGGGGATGTGCTGCATCAGCAATCCCGAAAATGGGACCATGGCACAACAGACTTGGAAACTGCTGCAGCTAAAGCAAGGAAGGATGTAAAATGACAGGATGTAAAACCAGCACCCTTCACTTCCCAGAAAACCACAGAGCAAACCCAGGAGATCTCGAACAGGAAGATACTCAAGAATTCAGTAACAAAATTACCTCATGTTGTTGAAACGTCTTTCCTTCTCCCTGAAGGCTGCCGCTATCTTGCCAGCAGAGCAGGCGAGGACACTGCACTCGTCTGCACATCCCCTCAGAACTGAGGATGCACCACTGCATTATTTTAGGAGAAACACACTGCATTAGCATGTCGGGTCTCAAACAAGCAGCCTTTTTGATTCGGAGCAAAACCAGCCTTTTTGGTTTAAAACAACAGCACTTTGGGAGCTTCTAATTCATGGGTTTCCAAGAGCATGTGCCATTCCCTAAAGAGCTGAGCTGGCTATTGCTTCAGAGGCAGCTCTGCACAGGCCATACTCCCACAATGTACTCCACATATCTCTGCCCACACGAAACCCCCCTCTCAGCCTGGCAGAGGGCAGGCACCAGATGCTCTCAATGCAGCTCTCTGTTTCCTAATGCAGCATTTCACAGCCAAAAATAAACCAGCCCCAAACAACTCACTGGTTTATAGGTACTGCACATCCTATCTGTTTCATCATCTAAAGCCAAGCTCCGTGCTGCAGAAATAGTTACACCTTGAAAGAGGAAGGTTCACTGGGGTAAAGGAGCGCAAAGGAAAATTAAAGAGGGCAGGGGCTCTCGTAAGGAAAGCACTCTGGCACGTCTCCTCCTCCGTGGCTTGGTCCCCTGAGCAGAATACAAATGAAGAGCATCACTGACAACCCAGTCTAACATCTCAGTCCCCTTTACAAGCCGTCCATTCGGCTCACGGCACAGAGACAGTGCAGGCATTGTCACGAATACACTGGGCACAAACAGACTGAGAGGGAGGCCCACAGACAAACATCACCCTATTGAGACTGAACACAGCCTTAAAAATATACTAACAGATACGGCTATTAACATGCCTGCACAGAACGGAGTATGGGCAGAGCACTCAAAGTGCTTGTTCATTCCTCATCCTCCATTTCGAGCTATAACGTCACCCTGTAATTAGCTGAAATAACCTCTATTCTGTTCAACTTTGCCACTGATGAGAGGCTCACAAGAGGCATGAATTGTCAGGAAAGGTTTAAAAATACACCCAAATTTAACAGCAATGACAAGAGAGATGAAGCACTTGCTTTTTCTTTGTGTTTTGTTGGGTTTTTTTGGTTTTTTTCTTTATTTCTTGTAAGGGCTGATTAGCAAGGATATCACCAGTTTGGTTTTGCAAGCTAGTTCATAAGAATTAAGTGGGAATAGATTCGTCCTAAGTGGGAAGAGACTTTTCCAAAGCTTCAGTTCTAAGACAAAAGGACCATGCCATTGCTAGGAGATATATGGGCATTGCATTCTTAAACAAAGGTACATTCTAGAATCCAGAAACATTTAGCTTTAAAATAGATTAAGGAGAAAAGATCTACCTTCAAGAAAAAAGAATTAGCATAGCAGAATTTCCATAAGAAATAAAAAGTTGAGGATGTCATATATTTTTACTGACTGATCATCCTTGCAAAAAAACATGGGTGGGAAGTAATTGTGGGCAAATAAGGGAGCCTACATTTCAAACAGCAGATTATTCACAAAGTTCTTTTTCCCCACCTCTATTACTCTGTGAACGTCTAATTCACTGGGCTTTTTGTGTTTTATCTTTAATTAAACATTTGAAGCCATTCACCACATCTGACTAATGAACCCTGCATATTTCATTCTTGTTTTGTGTGCAGATGGGTTGTACACACAACTGTGAGCACTGTGGCTTATGATGCATAAAAAACAAATGTAGATTCAAAAAGCAAGGAAAAAAAAATCAAATCTAGTGCAGTTTCAGAAGCTTGTGAGAAAAATACAGTCTGAGTGCTGGGAGAGCTCAGGCTGTCAGAACGCCCAGAAAACCTCCAAGAGTCGTGTACGAAGATGCAAAAGATAAATACGCTGGGATAACAAAATCATTATAGGCAGGATTTGTTCTTATAAAGAAAATGATGGGCTGCACAGGAACAGCAAACTGTTCTCAAGCCCAGTTCATGTTCTCTGGGTGCCACATTTAGTCAGACTGTAATGAGAAACACAGGCTTAATTAAGCTTTTTATTTAAAGAAAGAGCTGATAAAACAAGAAGAAGAGAACCCCACATCTCTGGTATGCATTCCACCTTCTCTCAGCTTTGCTTGCTCAAAAAATCAAACACAGAGAAGATTAATTTATTGGTTGGAACATAAAACCAATTAAATAAATAAACAGCTTGTCACTCTGGCTTCAGAGTGAATTAGTGGAAAATGTTTTTCCCAGGAAACCTATTTTGGGAAAGCAATAAACCACAGGGAAGGGCAAAGGCTAGAGAAAAGGCTAGAGGCACTAAAAAAACCCACCTGGAGACTGTGCTATTTCTGATATTATTGAGGATTTTTTTGGGAAGGAGCCTGCAGGAGCTGTATGCTCCAGCCCTCCTACAAGAGCAGCCCACGATCCCCAGAGTGCCTGGACATCTCACTGCTCCTCCAGCCAAGCAAACACACTGCTGCTCCTATCCAGATATCCACTGTCTGTGCTGTTTTTCTTCAAAAAGAGCTTTTTTCGTCTATTATTTCGCTCCTGATCTATATGACTACAGAAAGGCAGTGGATTCCTCTGCAAAGATACAAACCAATGAAGTTGTGCTTAGGCTTGACAGAATTAAATCACTGGTGAAGGTTTCAGTTCACCATTACAGTCCACCCCTGCGAGGAGGTGAGGAGCAGCCCTCTTCTGCTGCCAGCCGAGACTCCAAAGTGTAGAAAATTACTATACACAGCACAGAAAATGTTTCCTTTGGCAGCAGTTATGAAAATGCCATTCATCCTGTACACAGCCTGTATGCTCTAGCATAATAAAGAGAGTGATTGAACAGTCTTTTAAGAAGTTTACTGGGTCACATTTCTCCTGGACTAAGGCCAACGCTCCCATTATTCCCCAGTGCTGGGCGTACATCACACAAATCCTTTGCTGGTCTCAACCCTTGTCTGTTACTGCCTCTGACAGTGCCTGAGAACAGAAATATGAACCCTGATATTACTTCTAGTGTAAGAAATGCTTCCAGAGTTAGTCTAGGGTAAATTAATAAGCCCACCATCCTTGCTTCTTAGGTGTCCAAATGGGCAAGAGAAGCGGAGCCTGTGCACTTTTATCTGTGCCATCCAGCACAGGTTTGTTCCCAGTCAAGACAGCACACACCATTCTTCAACTAGGTTTGCAGGAGAATGAGAAGCAAAGTAAAATAGAGTGAGGGGTAGAATAATGTGAGATCTTGATTATGCCAGCCATTAAAGTTAATGGCACCAGTCCTATAAGGACAGATTACGCCAGGGACTATGGTTTTGCAGAGAGGTGCGCTGACAGGAAATTGTAATTTCCAGCCAGACATTTGTGCAGCTTCCTAAGGCAGTCAGTCCTCCTCTCACCACAATCAAGAAGCCACATTTTCCAAAAAACATTTAATGTAAGATGCTGTGGGCAGAAGCCCGTGCAGGGGCACTGCTGTGCCCTCTCCACAGATGAGCTCAGTGCCTTGAGAAAATCATCTGCTGCATTCAGGGGTTCTCCTGAGAACCAGCAAAACACGGAGACATCAGCATCTGCACAATCACTGTCTGAAGCTCTCTAGGTCAACAGGAATAGCTAGTAAGCAATTTATCTTTCTCAAAACGAAGCAATTTCTTACAAAAGAAGGAAAACCAGAAGAAAACAACTAATTTTTTCCTTCTCCTTAGCTGGAGATTGGATTTCCTACCTGTTTAACCTATAGGTCTTCTAGAAAAGTTCTTTCCTGCTTTTTTTTTTTAAATGATTCAAACATTATTTTAAGACTAATTTAATATTTTAGTGCTTGGGGTACTAGTACTTCAGCAAATCTCATGAAGAGCCACATTTCAACAAGCATTTCCATAAACGGAGGGTAATCAAGCTCTAGAGAATGGCCTGTGCACTCTGGGAATCAGCAGCAGTCACGCATCCAGAGGATGGTGGGAGCAAAGAGACGACCATAAAATCCAGCCTCTGATTCATCCAGCCTTCCCCTGCTCAGTATCCCAGCTGGCTCACTCCGGGCATCGTGGGCAGAGAAGAAATTGCAACACAGCTCCTTCAGGAGTGCTTTGCTGCACACTTGGTTTAGTGACTCTGCAAGGCAGAGTGGCTTCCCCAGCCCAGGTCTGAGCGCACAAGACCTCAGCTGGGCTAGAGAGCTGTCCCTGAATAAGCAGAAGACACCCATGGAAGGTAAAGACTCTACAGGACACAAAAAAAACCAGGCACAGAGGTACATCTGCAAAGCCTGGCGAAGACTTTCACTCCTCACTTCCATTAGACTAATGGGAACAAGCACAAGGCGGTATTCTTTATGCTGCCCAGATCTGGATAATTCTGCCCAGAAGGTCCATCTGTGGCAATTTTAAATCATTTCAGATATAAAAGCAAAGACGGGGAAGTAAGGGGGGAAATAGCAGAAAAAGAAAAGAGGGAAAGAGCCTTTGAATCTCCTCTATTAATAATGTTAAAAAGTCCAAATAGCTTCATTTCAAACCCAAGACATAATTTACTGTGCAGTAATAGCACTGCCACTGTACTTATCACAAAGAGCCATTTTGTACCAGTGAAATGTGCCCTTGGAGGCATTACTGAAAAGCCTGCAGGACAGGAGGCTCACTTTCTTGTCTTGAAGAAACTTTCAGCCTGTGAGCCTTTGACTGAGGTAGCTATGCACAAACTTAGCAAAATTATGTGCCCTCTTTTGCTGATGCTCATGCACGGGCTGTAAACCAGTGGTGCACACACTTGTCTAACACCTCAGCTCTTATCAGAGAGGCAAACGAGCAGGACTTGGCTTTTGCAAGAGGCCACGAGCTCGGAGAGCAGCAAAGCAAGGACATTGTGACAGTGGTGCTGGCATCGCTGGAGAGCAGTGAGGTGCCCAGCTCCCACAGTGATGGCCACTGGAAGGGGAGGCTCTCCTCAGCATTCTTCTGCAAAAGCCTCTTGGCTTGTGCAGCTGCAGAAGCAAAAAGCCTTTTTTTCCTTGTCTGCTGCACAAGCAAGGGTCAACTTCAAGCCAGAGATCCCTCCTGAAAGTACCCCAGAGCTTGGAGAGCTCAGCTCCAAACAGACATCCTCCCAAAGAGATTTAAAACCAGACATTTGTCCAGGCAAGAGGCGGCATGACAGATGCTTCATGGATTTTCTCATTGCTCTGAGTTACACTTCTGAGCCTCCCATAAGCTTTCCCTGCTGGGATCTCCACTGAAAACTTGGCTGTGAAGAGGCTGCAGCTGCGTGGGACTGCACTGATGCCTGGCAAAACCCCCAACTCCAGGGCAAGGATGCAAAAACCAGAAGGAAACGCAGACATTGCACTACAGGCACTTGTGATGTGCCATTTCTCTGCTTCACACTGCAGCAGTTCAGTTCTCTGGTGCTCCCAAAGACCCACCAAACCCTGCCAACATTCTCCTTTTCTGCTTGTCCACTGGTACAACCCAACAGTGTTTCTGCAGTACTATCCGCGGTTTTCCCCGGAAGAAAATCCAAGCCAATTCTGACATGTCTCCCACAAAAGAGGTAATGTTAACCACACTGGGTATGCTACAGGCAACATGTACATTTTCACAGGTTTAAACGAGCAGAGTGCAGTTTCCAGTACCTTACAGTAAAAATTCAAGCTTGTGACACTTGTAGGAAGGAAGGCTGGACTGATAAGTGGTGACTCAGACAAGCTGGCACAGGGGAGCAAGATGACAGAACATTTAATTAACAAATTAACTTTCTACTCTCTTAAATAATCATTACAGTCTTGCAAACATTCAAGAATACAGCATTCAATTTCTACCTACAAGGCTCCCCTTGACATTTTTCCAAGCCTCACTTCCCAGTTTCCATTAAAAACAAGTTTACCTACTGCATCATCAGATGTTCTGCTGACAACAACATTCTGCTCTGAGCACTTCTTTGTAGCTGCAGGACGTATTAGCCAATTCCTCTGAGCCACTTCTAGCAGTGTCTCACTCTATCAGCAGCACTGATTTGTGTGAGTGTCTGTTTGCTTGGCTGTTCTCCAACCACACCAGCTTTTCAGACTAAATCTCCTGGTCTCTTTCTGAGCAAATAGGACTCAGGAGGCTTGCAGAAAGCCTTCTTCCTATTGGGAGGGGGACTCAG
This sequence comes from Rhagologus leucostigma, assembly GCA_013397725.1. NCBI lineage: Eukaryota > Metazoa > Chordata > Aves > Passeriformes > Rhagologus > Rhagologus leucostigma. Next base: position 521,362 of record VZTD01000353.1, read on the forward strand.
CAAAAAATTCCTGGAGACCTTTTTCAGAACTGACTTGGAAGAAGGAAAAAAATGGACAGGAAAAAGAGAGAAACGCGTATATCACCATAAGAGTCTTAACACCTTTGTCCCTTTGTGAAAATCTCAACCTTCCAAATTTGGGGTGGTGTGCGGTGTTAACCAGAGCTGATACCAACTGTTGTAGCACATTTCCAACAAAACACACAACTAAAAGAAGTAGCTAAAGCTACAAAAAGGCATTTTTATGTGCTAAGCTGATCCACTAAGACACTGGATCAAAAATCTGCCCAGACGATTTGAACTCCCTGTCATGCTTTTTGGACACTGTCTTTTCCCTACTCCTGCACACAGCCCTTGCTTACCATGCTGTAAAAAAGATTTACCATTAGCAAATGTTAAGGGTTTTTGGAAGAGACCTGCCTTCTGTTTCCCAAGCTAAGCCATTTGCAAGGTCAGGCAGGCCCAAGCACCCATCTTTCTGTTTGAGCATCTGCTCTTACATCAGCCAATCCTCAAACACAACGGCCCCAATTTCTCCAGCAGCCACTATTTCAGTAAAATAATGAATGTCAAATGCTTAACAACCAGATGGGAGCATCAGCTCCAAACACCATTCAGACAGGTCCCTTGGGCTGGGACCCTTCCGCCACCCTTGCAGAAGCAAGTCACCTGTTACTTACACAGGGACTGGTAACAGGCATTTAACTGCAATTAACAATTTGCTGAAGGAAAGGCAGTGGTAGTAGGGCCGGGACACAAAGGAAAGAGATGCTTTCCCTCCCTCCTGGGACAGGGAACAAGAAGCAGAGATCTCCAGTGATTTAAAAGAGCAGACAGCGGCCAGTTGAAATACCAAGGGGAGGCCTGTTGTAATGGGGAAAAGGTGTCTTGGCCAGGAAAAGCAACCTTAGAAGGAGTAACTTCCCACCAGCCAGCGCTAATTCCAAAAGCCCTGATGGACACACAGTAGGGAAAATAGGAAGCAATCCCGTCTCTCCTCTGTTTTCCCCAGGGCACTCTTTCCATCCTTCGCATCTTAGCGGCCCGCGAACGCTTCCTCCCCAGAGCTACGGGCTTGCTTACCGCATCAGCATCAGCAGGAAAATCTGGGTTGTTTATTGTCCCTCTCAGGGAGGGCGATCCCGTATTAGAAAGATTAAGGTCAGCCTGCGAGCGCGTGACAGGATAATCTGCTGCGGGCGCCCAAGGGGCTGTGACAGAGACATGGCACAAATCCTGCTCTGGCCTCGCACTGCAGCAGATCCCACACGCCCCGGTCACCCCTCGGTGCTGCTGCCAGGGCGTACCCCCACAGTCACATGCCATAAACAACACACCGATGCCAAATCTCCACCCAGAGCCCAGTGGGGTCTACATGACCTCCACGGGGTGCTGGACTTTGCTGCTAATACCCCTCCTCCACAGCCCTTTCCCAGCAAGACACAATATTTCTGTCAAAATACGCCAGTGTTGCTTTGGCATCCCCTCCATCTCCCCAGCACCATGCAATATGCTCTCCTCTACCTTCTGAACAGCTTGTAAGCCAAGCTCCTTTTTAAAATGTTAAATGAATTACACTGGAAAAGTCATGAATGATTCTGGTGAAGTGTGTGCGGGGGGGAAAAAACCCTTTATTTTCTGAGAACATCAGCTGTTATTTGTGTCCCAAAGGAATAAGCAACCCTTCTGTACATTTTGGGAAAGCAGAATCGTGACTTTTAGATAATGTTAGTCACCTCATGAAACTAAAGGAAATTTAATTTCATGCTGAATAAGGTAACTAAACAGAGACCATATTTTAAAGCACAGCAACGTCAACTGAAAAAACCCCAAATGCAAAACCTCCCAAACCGAAGACTCATTTCTTGTCCAGAATATCACTTTACTGCTGACTCAGGGCAGAAACATCAAGCTATTCTTAACCAGCCTGGTCACGGTCATTTTCTTCAACAGCAAAGCAGAATTTAAGTTTCTGGATGCTCAACAACCGCAGCTCACAGCGTTTCTAGTATTTTGCAAGCACAGCCACAGGATTCCCCTTGCACAGTGTCCTGACAAGAGGCCTGACACTGCAAGAGCTCTGACAGTGCAAGAGCTGCCTGACATGCAAACCAGGCACACTGTAGGCAGCCAACACAGTGTCCAGGCATCCACAGTGTGAATCCCCTCTATGCTTGTGGTGGATTTATTTCTTTGGTAACTGATGGTCTCCACCCTCCTTAGACCACCCTCTTCACCATCCTTTCCTCCACTGCCTCCACTCACAGGGGAGACCCCAGCCCGCAGCTCTGGTGAACTCAGGGGATGCAGCGCTGATTTTTAGCAACCATTCTCTCTCTCCCACTCTTGTTTCATGGATGAGCAGCAGCTTTGAATGCTTGCCTTCCCTTCAGACACTTAATTGCTTGATGTATTGAGAAACTACCTCTTAAAATTATTACGCAGCTCTGTACCACTACATCTCCATCTCCCAGCATCAAAACCCGTCATGCACAATCAAGCCAAAGGAATCTTTAATTGTGGCATCATAAGGAAAGAAGTAAGAACCCTATAAATTAAGAGAACTGCTCATGTTGCAATGAGTTCAGAATGGTTGGAACTTTTTGTCTCAGCCTTTCTTCTTTAGAGCTAAACCTGCTTTTTCCAGACCTGTCTGCTACCAATTTTCCACCAGTACCTCAAGTGAGAAAATCACTCTGTTCTTTCTCAAAAGCCCAGCTTTAACACAGATTCTGTACTTAACAGTGCGAAAAAAAGAAAATAACTCTTAGTGTGGCTTTGAAATCAGTGCAAATGCAGTTAATATCTAAGTAAGAAGACCTCATTAATAAATCTTTATGTCTAGAAATCCAACCTGTTGTGATTCTCCTTTTCCAATCCCCCTCCCTGTCTCCCCTCTAAGCTAGCAAAGCCAGCTAGAATGATCAGAATGATGGTGCACAACAGTTGGTGTTTGGTGCACAAAATAGCTCCTGCACTCCCAAACCACTCCCGTTTCTGAGGGCTGTGGTAAGATTCTGGGTATGCCAGGTATCTGCTTAGCACCAATCTCAAGGTCAAATTTTCTTTTAAGATCCACTGCTTGCAGAAAGCAGTGAGTTCGCTCTACCAAAAGTAACTTGAAATCCAATCACCTTCACTACACAGAGAAATACAGGGGTGTCAAGTGAGAAAAAGGAATGGAGCCCCCTTGGAGAGAATCACAGCGACCGCTGAAATATTAATGAAGCTCTTTATTTGAGAGAGTCTAAAAAGGACTTTGAATAATGCATTGCAAGCAACGGTGCATCAGCACTGGCTTTTTTATCTGAGAGGCAGCTGGCATTTTAAAAATAGACAACTTTCAACTTGATGGGGGTAGCTCACCAGTGGAGGAAATTATCCACAAATGCATCATCATTTAAGAGAACAAAGCAGACAAACAAGCAGAACACAAAGAAAGTTCATTAGTACAAATGTTCTGGAGCAATCCTCTTCTGTCAGCACAGACTTGCCCATCATAAGCCCAACTTCACTATTGTTGGGTGTCTCGACATATTCTGTCCCTTAATGTCACCAGAAAAGTCTCTTTAAGCTGCTCCACAAGAGGCGTGATCTGGCAAAATCTAATGTCTGGCACCTGTAAACAAAAGAGATGCTCTGTCCCACCCAGGCAGCTCATGAATTTCCAAAACTTATATTTAAAAAGAGGATTATTAGTAATACTGGTTTTTTACTTCAGTAGAAGAAAAGAAGCGAGAGAAAACGGAATTTTAATAGGAACGGGCTGGAAAGTAAGACCATTGGAGCTTGCTCTCCTGCACAGCTGACTGGACACGTGGAGCCCCTTGGCTTTAGGATTGCACTGAAGGTCCCACTCCCACTGCAGGAACACTTTTAGCACAGTGAACAGACACATGGGATGCAGCCAGTGAAGTGCTTGGCTTGTTAGGGGGTTCAGTGTTCACACTTATTAACAGCAAAGTGACTGATGGACAAAGATGTTGCTGTAGCTGGCTTTGTGACAAGTCCTTCAGAAAGTGACGCAAGTTCTTCCAGCCAGAGATGTTTCCTAGGTATCCTTGATATGCACTCCCTTCTTCTGCAGAGAAAGCTTTCAAATACAGTCACACAGGCGTATCCAAAGGTGTGGGGCTGGACTCAAGGCACGGGTGCCCTTGTGACAATGTTCATGGCCAATGCCATTGGCACCATTGATTTTTTGGTGAAAACACTGTGAATGTTGGTGCCACAAAGAGTTACAACATTACAAAGTTGTTGGGGACTGATAAGAGTTTTGCATCCACACAGCTGGAAATTTCCCTTCCTGCCCTCAGTGCCACCCTGCCTGCCCTCTCACCAGCCCCTCTGGTTCAGCTGCAGCGACCGACCTTCAGATAAAGAGGTTTTATGCCATGATGGCGAGCTGAGAAGCAGCACATTGATGTCTCCCCCATCTGTTCCAAGGGGTTCTTCGATCCCAACGCAATCCCTTCTGACACACACTGACCTCACAAGCTATCCTACTCCCACACCATTTTCCGCTTTGCCTCCCCCCACCGAAGAGAGGAGTCAGTGGGGCAGCAGCTCCTCACCCTGAGGCACAGGGAGCTGAAGGGGGAGCAGAGAGGGGCTTGAATAGGGCCCACATTGAAGCAACAAACCCAACGATACCCCAGGAGCAAAATGTCCCAGAAACCAAGTGCACAGGGCCATAAAACAGAATGCCCTGCCAGCCTTATCTCCTCTTTCACCTTCCTGATTCTACCTAGCCACTTACTTATTTTACTGCACAAAAATTGGCTGGTTGGTCACCTCAATTACCTGTTTCCCTTTGCCCTTCTCCATTAACTTCTGCCTTCCTTCTCCATACCTCCCTCTTCTCTCTTTCTGTTAGCCCACCCTTTCTGTTTTGACATCTTTGCCTGCACAACCAAATTTTGTCGCCTGTTGGTGTCCACATTTCACACAGCTAGAAACGGGCAGCCGACAGCACCAACACCCACACTCACTCCTGGCAGGTGAAGCTGCCTGAAGGAAGAAAACCCCAAAGGAAAGACAGGAGGAATTCCCACCCAAAAGGCATTAGGTGCTATCATGGCTTAGGGGAACCCTGAAAATGGTATTAGGGGGTGAGGGACAGGGATCCCCGATGTAGCCTTGCTCCCACCCTGCACTGGGAGGTAAGCAAAGGGCTGGTGCCTCCCCAGAGCCACCTGGCACCCCGAGACCAGCAGCCTGCTGGTGGAGGATAACACACGAGCACAGGAGGCAGCCCTGGGGTCAACTTGTTTGTTTTCAAAATGAGGTTTGCCTTGCCTGGGCGTGGGGGGAGACACTCGGACACCACTAACACCAGAGTGTGAGCTACACCACAGGCAGCCTGCCTGGACCACCACCTCTGGGGAATACCTGGGTGGTGCTGCCAATAATCACACAGCAAGTGACAATTCATCCATTCACAGGGAGACTGTGCTGTCCTGGGGGGGTTAGTTGTCAATGAGATGACAGGAGAGGCACCAGCATGCACAGAGATGCCAGGAGTGCAGCCCAGTTTGCACTCCTGACATCTCTGTGTGTGCTGGTGCCTCATCTGATGCCATTCCCTCCTGCGTCAGCACGCAACGCACAAAGGTGTATGCTTTTGCACCTCACTTCACACTTCTTATTTTCCATTTTTTCACCTCTCCTCACTCCTTCTCCTCCCTTTTTTTAATGCAATTCAGCCTTTTTCTCTATTTTTTTCTTTTCCCTTCATGCTGCTGAATGTAGGAAAACGTCAAACCAACAAGCTGAGGGGCAGAGCAGGAGGGTGTGCAGGGCGTGCGATGCTGCCCAGGGCACAGGTGCTGATGAGGGCAGGGCAGTCGGCCACACTGAGCACGCACAGAAAATAACTGCAGCCTCACTGGGAGAGCATTACAGATCCCAGATACAGCTGGCACAGGATGGATTTAGCGTGGTTATGCTGCTCAGCAGTCCTATAAACCCTCCATGCCCTGCAGCTAGCTCCCCTGCCTCTGCAGCGCAGTTGCCCCCTTCTCTTGTTTTAGCAGTTCCCAAGAGGCAGATCCCTCCCAGAACATAACTCTCCCAAAATGCTGAACAAGGACAAAAGCACTGGGAAAACAGCCTCCAGGGAGGGCTTGGATCCCCCTACCGTACCACAGCCTAAAAGTCCCAGCATCCGGACTTCTGACAAGCTGGGTAGGGTTTCAGATAGAAGGAGCCTTCAAAGAGGAAGGCAGGTTTTTCTAAACCAACCTAAAAACATATGGTAAACCTTTAAACTGAGCGGGGGGGAAATAACAAAAAGAGAGAGATTATTTCATCCGTTTTTAAAAAAGTGCAAAGGAGAAGTGCAAGAGCACATGGTGTTTAGGATGAGGCATTCCCTGTGGAGCAGGTCATAAATTCTGAGGGAACCTGCTGGTTAGCCAAAGAGAAGTATTAAAAGTGGGATAACTGTTTCTGCTAGAAGCATCAGAAGCAGAGTGATCTCTGAACTTTGGGATTGCATCCAGGATGCTCGATATCATTGCTGCTGTTAATATTTAGGTTAGATATATACAAAAATACCATTTTATCATTAAGTGTTTCAAGATAAACTGTTCATCATTTGTCATCTGCTCCTAAAGCTGGGAGCCTCAAAAGTGCAACCCAGGTGTGCTGTAGAAACACTGGCAGGTATGTCAGGAGCAAAGACATAAAATTTCAGTAGTGTGATACTTGTGAGCAACTATGTCCCTTCATAAAGAGAGTTTCAAAACAAACAATGCTAGAGTTTTTCTTCCTTCGAATACCTACGTCATCAGATTAAGTTATGTCAATTCTTCCAATTTTTCTGTATGAATCATCTTTCATGTATTGTTTGCTGGACTAGAAAGCATAGTAAAATCTTCTGTCTCTACAGGCCCCCTCACCTTCTCTGACCAATTTGAAACATGCACTAATAACGTGAAAATGTACATCTTCCTACAACACGCGCCAAGTACAAACATTTACATTTTGCAGTCATTCTGTGGTTTTCTTGCCAGTTTCAAAGTCAGGTAAAAAATTCGTGGTTCATTTTAACAGTGACCCAGACACAAGGCCAGCAACGGATACTGTTATGCTAAGGATATTCTCCATCCTAAGGAGGTAATGAATGGCCTTTTCCTCTAGCAGTGCTTGCCAAACCCATACAAAAGGAACCTGCCAATTTCTATCTGTCTGCAAGACTGATTTATGACGTCAAAGTATTATTACAAAGATCTTTTTGCCCGTTTACTTGTGATACACACACAGATCTTTGAAAAGGAGAGAAAGGTACCACGTTTATACTCTAGCTTAAAGTTTTGGGAGGAAGGTGGCAGCTAACTTTGGAATCTGTGTAAGCTCTACTGCCCTTACATCATTTCTTAGGTAACTTGTCATGTCCATCAAGGAGAGATTTTATATATAGCAGCCTGTGTATGAGCAGCAGGCAAATTAGTCTATGGAATAATAGCGGAAGCAACTTCCTCACCATCCAGCTCCTGCTCTCCCCACTGGAGCAAGGGATGAAAGAGCAGGTTCCTTCTGCTAGAGAGAAACCTGACTTGGACCAAATCCATTTGTTAGTGGCTTTCCACAACCTCTTTTCTCATCAAGCCACTAACAAACTAATGAGCCATTTCTCAAGAGCAGAGCTTAAGGATGGACGTGCAAGGGAGAGTTACCATTAAATACTTTGATCCCTTCAGCAGCTTAGGTACAAAAGCCAGTGCTGCCTCCTTTGCTGTTCTCCAGAAGGAATGCCATGGCACACGGAGAATAGGAGAACCAGAGAGTACCCAGCTGCCACCTCCATCAAGGATAAGTGCATTTGACCGTTCTGCACAGCCATGTATTCCTTATCTCCTGGAGAAAGTGGGGATAAACTTACCTTTCCTTCCCTTGAAAGACCAGCAGTGTGTTTCTAGTCCTGTCTCCACACACAAGGTTGTTCGTGAAAATTCTTTTAAGTGGATACAGAATCTGGCTTTACCTTAGATTCAAGCAAGTTTGTGTACATGTGCCAGGAGGAGAGGACGGATTTTCACTGCCTTACTTGGTTTTCTCTTCTTTCCCAGGGCATTTCAGAGGCATTCCTCATGGATCTTTTCCTAACACATTGCCAACGTTTTCTGCTTATGCTCAAAAGACACAGGTCAAGACAGGAACTACAGTCAACACAGTGATGTAGCACTAGGAAAGTGCAAAATTCATAAGGCGAGTTGTGAGACAAATCCTTCCAGACCAGGCTGAGAAGAAGGGTCTTCCATTTGCTCAGCTGCCCAAGGGCAAGGGCATATCCTGACAGGATTGCCTTAGGTTATCTTCCTAAGATCTTCCATATCATTCTCTGGGCACTTGCAGTGTCTTTTATCTACTACAGGTTCTTATCCTGCTGGTGAGAATAGAAGTCAGAGAGTGGTGAGGCACTGGAAGAGTTTGCCCAGAGAAGCTGTGGCCGCCCCAGCCCTGGAAGGGTTCAAGGCCAAGTTGGATGGAGTTTTGAGCAACCTGGTCTAGCAGGTGGCATCCCTGCCCTTGGCAGAGGATTGGAACTAGAGGACCTTTCAGGTTCCTTCCAACCCAAACCATTCTGTGATCCTATGATTGCATCATCCCAGGACTGACACAAGCTCTAGCTGCCTTATACAAAGCAAGGACTGCTTAGCCTCTCTCCATGCAGGGGAAGGAAAAGCATTTAAATGTCAGAACCGAATGAAATGTTATCTTTTAAACTGAAAGCTTCTAGGACAGCAGCAACAACAACAAAAAGAAAAAAAAAAAAACCCACAAAGTGATGAATTTCCCATGATCTTCTGATAGTGAATTTCTCAGTAAGAAGTTTCTCACATTTTTATTTATGTTGCATCTTGGAGTCAAGAGGAGACAGGTACCAATATATACTGTAAGAGTCCTCTGAAAGGCCTGATGTGCCAAATCTTAATCACGTGGCCATATCTGGGATCTCTTGGCCTTTTCCTGCTGGCACCTGGACAAACATCCAATATAATACAGTACACAAAGCAAACGTGGCTGTGGCTAAGCCTTGGCCACCTTAGCAGAATCAAAGTTTGGCCTCCACAGACTGTGTTTAAGATCACAGCTTTCTTCATTCATGCTTTTTCCCTGCCCCCTTGGAGATGTGCCCACTGCTACAGATGAAAACCAGGTCAAAGCATAGAGGATGCTGCCAGCCCAGTGTAAGGAAGAAACTTTCCCAGAACATGAGCTGTGCAAGGCAGCCACTTTCTGACACATCTCCCTCTCCTCTTTGGCCTTTTGCCTATCGTGGTACCCAAGTGTTCTAGTGCCAGGGCAAAGCTGGCAGGGGAAATACTGGGCAAACCATCTATGATTAATTCTGGTTTTCTTCCTTCAGTTTTGCATTAGCTACTCCCTTTTCAGGCCATCCTGTGGTAGAGCACACGTGGTAGCAAGATTACATCATGGACCTGGCTGCTCTCTTCTGTGTATTTTCTCACAAGCACTTTTGATTACAGGATAAGCCAAAAAAAAAAAAAAAAAAAAAAAAAGAGAAAACTAGCAAGCACAGTGATTTTATCCAAGAAGAGGTATAATCTCAATATTATTGATCTAGCCCAAAGTGAACTTGATTTTCACATATGCCAAGACTTGGAATAGAGAATACCAAAAATCAGATCTCTGCAATTCCAGTGCCAGCTGTGCTTCCTCCTGGGAAGCATTCATGATGCAATCCAAAACACATATGTAGATAACACTGACTCCTACCCCTATGATCCTTCCTGTCCTAGCTAGCATGGGCCATCTGTTACTGCTTAGCAGGCAGCCCCACTAGACACTTGATTGGTACAACTTGCATGAAAAGTATGAAACTGCCAGGAAAAATGGCATTAAGAAGTCTTTCCTAAGCAATTTACCATTTGAAAAGTGTAATTTAAACTGCACCACATAAGGTGATAAAAGAAAACAAAGCATGAACTAAGCCACAGAGCGATCAATCTCTGTCCCTACATGATACCCACTCAGGGGGAAGGAGAAGTGGGAAACAGAAATCATGCTGTGGCTAACCTGAAAATTCTCTCTGCCTAAAAGCAGCACGGTCCAGGAATGCCAGAGAAATTAATTACCTTCTGCTGAGTCCCTGCTGAGCCCCTTGCCCTCTTGTTCACCAAGCCATAGGAGAGGATAAGAACAAAGCAGTGACTGCCCTAAGCCATTCTGCTCTGCTCTCAGCCTGACCAGCTGGGCGATAGCCATTACAAGGGGTTTTAGATAGAACTGCACAGGGCCATCAGAAGAAAACCAGCCTGACATTCACCCACTCAGATTCAAGATACACTCTAGGATGAATGATCACATCTTTCCATGAGCTGTCACCGCCTACACCCACCAAACACCAAAATACACCTTAATCCAGGCTAGTGAAAAGCCTTAATTTAACCCTGACACAAAACCAAGAGCAGCTGGCATTAACTTCTTCCAGAAGGGTCTCACTGGGGTGTGGGAGAAAGCATAGGCTACAGAATAGGCTCTCAGCATGAACAAACTCCCTTCTACTTGAAGAAATCCCCAAATTAAATGTTTCCTCCAAGCAGTAAGTTACCTGAAGTCCTTTTCCTTATAACCTGTTCTAGCCTTAAATGGCAGCTTGAGAAGCCCACACTGTCCTTCCCAGCACAACCTCTGCCCCAGTAGGTGCTAGTGCCCTTTCCCTGTGCTAAAGCAGAGTCCTGAGAGCTGCATCCCCACACAGAGTGTTCTTTGTAGCTGTCTGATTACAATTTATCAAACAAAACCGCTAATAACTCTGCCATAATATCCACTGCACAAGTAAATTAGAGAGAAACCCTTCTCGAGCTAAGAAGTCAGTCCAGTTCCTAGAAGCACTTGACAGTCCCACTCACAAAATCCGGCAGAACCCACAAACGACGAAATTCTGCGTACTGGTCTTTAACCAGAGCTCCATGTTAGCAAAATCTTCCTCCATGTCTTCATGTCCACAGCAGGGTAAGAGTAAGCAAACCACCTTGTTCTGGAGGTCACCACTTAAACCTGATCCTGCTTGCCACACTTGGAGATAACAGATCGCTGGCGCTTAGCACAAAGAGGATGAGGACATTCTTAAGCAGGCACACTGAGTCTCCTCTCTATGGGGAAGTGTGTCAACATGCCCGTGCCCTAGCCAAATGATCTCCCCAAATAAAGGTGGATATCCATCTACAGAAATGTGCACCTCCTTCCCTGAAGGAAAACTATCCCCCCAATGCCATGCATGACAGGAGTTGTTTTTTTTTTTTTCCCCACAGAAGGGCTTGTCTGATAAAGGAAGTCAGGAAAGTTGCATGGATCATTCCTGGCTGTGGAAGCCCACTCACCTTGGGGCTTTCTCTCATGCACCAGCAGCTCACCTCCCTCTCCCAAGATATTGGGCAGCCTGAAATGCTTTTTCCAGAGCATTGTCTATGCAGCTTCAGAATAAAGAAGCATCATGGTGCATCAATTTTGCAACTCAGGTACAGCCAGCTGCTCCATCATAATCTGTCTGCACAAGCAGCATTCATTTGACTTCTAAGAAGCATTCCCATACTCTACAAGTAACATCAGGTAACCCTAATTTTTAATTCAGTTTGCTATTCCTGCAGTTGAAATGGTGCAGATGTCAAAGTGAATGCTACAACATAATAATTATTACAGTTAGGGACTTAAAATAACTAACTCACAGCTGTGCCACATCTTAGACATATTGCCTGACTTGCATCAGTAGCTCTGTCTATCAAATGGACATGCCAGCTGTTATTTTTTAAGGACTACCACTGGTAAATAAATCCAAAGATTTAGTTTTGCCCTAAGTAATTACACAATGCTTCTTAAGAACAGAGAAAATAAAACATACAGCTATCAGTCTCGTAAAAAAAAAAATCCCACCTTATCAACATACAGGGTGCAGCCACGGTCCATTTCTTTCTGAATTTAATCCAGACAACATGCACTCTGCCATGCCCTCTGATGCCAGCCATAATACCCAGCATTTATTCATCCACTATCTGGCTCATGCGTGGCCTTGCAGTACACCATCTCATCAATACTTGGATAAGTCTTTTGCTCTTGTATTCTTTCAGTTTAGGCTTTGTTTTCATAGAAGCTGCAAAATTTTAAACACAATTCTACCTTTCTTAAGGTCCATCTAAGCTTCAGTGGAACCACCACACCAGAGGATCACACATCTTGTAAAATTATTTTGTGCTGCAAAACCATGGGGTAACCAAAGCAAGTCTAGAGACCAGAGGCAGAATTTAACTTGACAGAGGAAAGGGAAAAAATTTATCCAGTTGAGATTTCTAGCACAAGAATGAATGATAAACCCTCCCAGCCCCATGTCTGTAGAAATTCTGTGGAATCCAAGCCAGAATAACTGTCTGTTTCACCAAACATGAATATTAAGCACTGGTGAGTTTCGAAAACCACTACCTGACTGCATAAAACAGTTTGGTCATGTTTGTTTCCCACTGCTTTTTAAGCAGAACAAGATGATGTTGGAAGGCATTTTACACCTTTCATACAGACCAAGCTGAGTCCACCCACATGTGCCCATCAACCAGAGCTGATGTAATTCTTCTTAAAATGTCTTTTTATTTCATATTCTTTTGCTTACCCTTATTGCACTAACATACGATGTAGAGCAAATATGTTTTCAAAAGGGAAATTTTACTGCCACACAGACTTGGGCTTGGGGCACAACTGATCAGTTGGTTAACGGTACTAGAAGAAAAACTGGGTAATTGTCTGTTCTTCACTGACGAGGTGGCTCTTATTCTCATATCATTAATAACTTGATTGATTGCCTAAGAGCTAAGACAGCATGAAATCATTCTCTTTATCTTTCAGATTTAGAGGTCTGCAATCTTAAATATTCTTCATATTCAATAGTGCTGGAAAAATAGCATTTTGGTCTAACACCTGGCATGACACTGGAAAGCCAAACACTAAATGAAATTAAGAGAAGAAATCAACGAAGTGGTTGTAGTTCAGTTATATTCTTGATCATTTGGGGATTGCATTGCTCTAGGAAACAGCCCAGCTCCTTGCTTTAATACTGGATATTCTTCATGGCACAGGGATTAATCTTGTCAGGTCCCCCAGCAATCTGAGGTCAGTGAGCAGTGGGGGAAAGAACACATTAAATCTGATACTTCTGTTAAAAAATAGCTATGGTGCAGCATGCTCAGGTTTCTGTACAACAGGGACCGGGTTTGTTTCGTGTTAAAGAGTATTACATGCAGATCATGCCAGCTCACAGAAACTGAGGCAACTTTTCCATATTCTGATCAATTCCATGAGCTGAAAATTCTCTCTACCACAAACATACCTATTTTGACTACAACCATCTTGTCACAAAGCAACTAGCTGTTGCTTACAAAACACAAAAGTCCTGGGAGTGGGAGGTTTTATTTTTGTTGCTGCTTTTGGTTGAAAATTACACAAGTGCTGGATGAAATGCTGTTTATTACCACACTGGCTGGTCCAGCACATCTCCTGCAGTTTGTAATTTCACCAGCTGGTGAGCACAGAGGGACGGCCCACCCCACACCTGCCTGGCGGTGCTCTCGCTCCGGCCAGGAGGCTGCTGGCTCTCCCCTGGCTGTGGCAGGGACTGCCCTGGATGGGACAAGGAGCAACGGTCCTGTCTTGCACATCTCTCTGGTGAGAATGCCAGCAAACACCGCTGAGGGTGGGTGAAGTCAGTGCTGAGCAGGGGACAGAGAGCACTGAGCTGCCCTTTCCATGCTGGGAGGATGCTTCCTGAAAGCATCACTTCGAAGTTGGAGACCAATGGGGAAAGGTTTACAAAGGAGTATTTATCTCCATAAGGAAGTATTTATTTACAAGGCCATGGGCAAAAACAAGAGTTGCCCCATCCTGCTGGTGAGAGTTTTGCACGAGTGCTCTGAAAGCTGCACAGACATCCTGCACACACTCAGTAAATGCAGCAAGGTCACGATGCCTCCTGGAAAGGCTGTTATGTGTCCCCAGTCCTACCTGTCATGACAGAAACAAACCTGTAAGGTCGTCTCCATGAACTACATTTTTTTTCTTTTTAAATGGTGGGACCTTCTGTTAGAAAATCCTGATTCAATCCCTTTTCATGAGCTCCTGTTTTGTGAGAACAGGAAGCAAGGAATACACCAAGGGCTGGCTTGTATGTTCCAGGAAATAAGTCGGAAACATTCCTGACAGTCAGCTCCCCAACGTCTTGAGGTTCTGGTTCTTTCTTCAGGAGTTTTTAGATAGCACATGCATAATAAAACCAAAACCCTAAAGAGTGCAGGTGATGCACAGATGGCCTGTAGGTTGTTCTGGGACAAGAGAGATCAGTTTAAGCCTCTAGTTTGTTTGACCCACGCGATCTAACTCAGCAGTTTTCCTGAAGTATACTGGAAAGAGGAACTCAGTTCCAGGTAACAGGCAAGCTGATCTCAACATCTACAAGAAACTGCAGCTTCAACTGACTCAAAGACTCAGCTATACAAAAAAGCAGCTCTAGCATAGCATCAGTGACCTGAAAACAGAGGAGATTTGAAAAAAAGATTCTCAAAAACTCAATAATATCAGCTGCTGGTTTCCTCTAAGAGATTATTTTGCAGGTAAATTGAATTATACTCTGTCTGCAATCAGTGCACACCACAGAGCAATAAATGCTACATCCAGCACGGGGCAGCTGCACCAGTGAAAACGAACCCAGCCATGAGACGCAGACATCAGGGAGAGCATCAAGGCACTGATGGTAACCTATCTGTATTTGTTTCTTTTTTTTGTTTTCAAAGGGAAACAGAAGTGACATGCACTTAATTACTTTCCCATTCCAAGCCTAATTAGAGCCAGTTAGATGTTAAGTACTATTGAAGTGAAACAGGAGGATTGAGTTTCTATTTGTTCTTCTCTTAATGCATACCTGGACAGTGTCTTCTCTTTTATCTTAACCTATTCTTCCAAGAATGAAAGGCATAACTTGCATGACACATTTCTGGTGTGTTGACTGTCTTCTGAAGCAATGGTGGCCACAGCAAGTTGTAATGAACATGCTTTGGGCAGGAGACTATTAGGGAGCACAGCAAAAATCATGGGTTCTCCATTGCAGGAAATTTGCAGCAATCCTGCATCTCAAATAGCTTTTGGAATTGACTTGGACGTGTTTCCATAATCCGTTTACAATGTCCTCAAGCTGCACATTGCCATGCACCTTTGCATTATCTTCCAGCATGGACGAAAATCCCAGTCCAGGTGTATATCCTTGCAGACTGCATGGGCCTGCAGACCCCAGTTCCCCATCTCTGCCACAGATTTTCACCTCTGGCTGGGCTCCAAGCCCCAGACACAACTTCGAAGCCTTGGTACTGCCCAACTGGACTGATGCAACACGTGCCACAACACAACCTGTGATGCCATAAATTGGCCCCAGTTTCAAGTCCAGACACAAAATGAAGAATTTCAATGCTACCTGGCATATTCAGGAAATTCTTGTTTCTTTGAAAACATTTTTTTAGAATTTCCCAAGTCCCTAAGTTTTTATCACTGAGAAGACTACCTCCATCAAAAATGTCAGGTTTTGATATAGCTCCCATTTACTTTCAGAAACACACAAAATGAGCAGTTTTTCATATTCCGTTGCCAAAAAATGCTGAAAGGAATTTCCCAAACACTTCAAAGTTGCTTCCAGATGGAGGCCAACCCATGAGAAACTCCGTCCAAATGATAACTGTTTTTAAAACTTATCAAATTACTAAATCAGCATGGCCTAGCTGAATCTTCAGTTGCAGGAGATGTACCCAGGTCCTTGCAGTAAGAATTTCTCATGTGCTGAGTTGCAAACGTGGTTTGCTGGTGGCATTCAGTGCAATTTGCTGCTCCTGTGTACTGCATCCTCTGAAGCAGCGCCCGTAATCCGGTCAGGAACAAGATCCTGAGGAACCTGTCAGCTTCACTGAGAGCTTCAATCCTGTGGCAGCAGCAGGTCTGAGCTGATCATTTCTGTTCAAAGGCATTAAGGCACTGAGTGGTTACGTGGGTCAGAGAGCAGGGGCTTCCTTCTCTTCCCAGTTTTAGGGAAATATAGGTGCTCCTCTTCCTATGATATTTACAGAGTTTCTTTTCTCCTCTCCTCCTTCTCTGCAGCACCTTACAGGCATGCCAGCGTTTTCCTTTGGTCTGCTCCCAACATCCAGAGACTTCTGCAGATTAAGTCTGTCATGTCGGTATTCACCCCATCACAATCTCCTAGCAATTAAACTCTTAAAAGGGGGCATTTTTGAATATAATAATAAAAAAAGAACATTTCAATTTGATCCGTCCAAATCCTCGTTCAGCTGAAACCAAACCCAACCTTTCCTCAAAGCTCTCAGCAAGTATCTCCCAATAATAAATGATGGCAAGACACAGTTTTAACCTTCTGCTCAGTCCAGGCTGTTGGTGGATGTGGTGAATCCTGCCTGGCTTTTGGGAGAAGGTCGCTGCCAGTATCACACAGTGACCAGCCACCAACTGAACTAAGTACAGCAATTCAGGGAGATAGGAAAAGCAAGAAACAGAGAATGAAGGGGGGCTGTTTGCTTCCTTTAAAGATTTTAGCACTGTCCCCAGAAATACAGAGATGAAAAAAGCACATCTGGAAAACATCTTGCAAAACACTACATGGAAATTACAGCAAAATTAGTATTAACAACATTAATTTCCACTCTTTTATTACAGCTCCTAAAAATCCCGTGTCCTCCTCCCAGGGCTCAAAGAACCAGCTCAGCTATGAAGTAATGATAATCCAGTAAGACACAAGTGTGCCATGCTTCGAAGTCCCTTCAGCGCAAGGGAAATTCAAATGCTTCCCTCTCCTAACCCAGAATGTTACAGAGACAGAACATATCAGCCATCTGCCCATCGCTGTGAGAGAGAGCTAAGATGGAAAGAAGCCTGCTCTGCCCATGTGAAGGATCTCTTCTCTGTGAGATGATTAAACACTAATTAATAGAAATAAGCCTAAAGAAGTAACATTAGGCAAATAAAAATGGCAGTACAGTATCTGTCATCTGCTCCCCACAGTCACTTCTGGAGTCTTGTGTTTCATTCTAAAGATTCAGTTGCCGAGGTTTGCAAGGCACTGAGACCAACAGGGCTGAAAAGTTCAAATTTGGTGGCTGCAGAATGGACTCAGCACTACAGCAAAGCCAGCATCTCTGTAACAAGCGTCACTGGGCTTAAACAGCATGTGAAAGATTGAAGGAGATGTTTCTGCAAGATCACATGCATGAAGAGCCTTTCTAGATATTCATCTATTAACTCACTGGCACGTAAATTTGTAGGACAGTTGCAACAGAAGAAATGATGATAAAAATCCAGAGATGGAGACAACTAACGGTACCAGGTAACCTAATTTCCCTCCCTGACAGCACAGGGAATTGATAAATAGTCACAGAATCAGAGATAAAATCAGATTATTGGATCCATTTTAAATTCCCTTGGTTTACCTACAATAATTGCCTCCGTTTCCTTGACAAGCAAGGCTGGAATGAACCAGCATCCAAGGGCTCTATTGCTGTTTTCAAGGAAAAGTGCTAACAAGGCCTCCCCAGCACCGTTCCCTAGAATTTATGTTTTCCCTCTTTAGGCCACACAACAGGTTGCTCAGAGCACGAGGGAATGCTAAACAGCCAAATGTTTACTACACATACAGTGGTACTCCCCCACAGCCTCATCCCCTTCCCTGTGAAAAACAAGGGCTCCTGCCACTGCTTGTTTACGAATGCATCCGATGCCTTTCCAAATAGAACTGAAACAACTTCAAGTTGCCCGTTATCCCCCTTCACCAGGCCAAAGTGACCCCTTAGTGTGAAAATGTCACCATCCTCAAACTACAGAACTATCCTGATACAAACTCCAAGGTTGAGGGGTCTCGCTTGTCGAGATGCAAGCACAGCTCCACAAACAGAAAGGGATCGTTTAGCCAATGGCAAAGTTAATTATTCCATTAAATGAGTTGTGCAATGCTAATTTGTACCATAAACACGCAATTTTCAGAACGTGAAAAATCCCACCCCAAACCCCACTAAACTGAGCCAAGCTGGGTACACATCCCAAGGAGGAACTTAGAAAGCTGACTCTGGAGTTATGGTTTCAAACACCATCTAGCTGTTTTTTCGTTGTTTTTAAAATCCAGTTATTTATTTAGCCAACAGGGTTCACCTTGGGCTATGTTCACTAGAAAACACCATTATCTTTAATCTTTCATGTATATCATTATGAGAACAGAACAGGAAACAACTGACTTAAGGAGGCAACTGCAAGAGGTTTGTGCCTGAACAATGGAGCACCTCAAATCTGTCGTGATGGGGGGATAATGTGCATTTTTGAGAGCAGGGTTTTTCTGGGATTTCAGGTAACTGCATATGAGTAATAACACTTCTTTCTAAAAGTACAGCAATGTTCACTTTGCAATCAAATGGAACCACCAAAAGATTGAGCAATCTAAGCCACATGGGAAAGCTAAAAATTTCCCAAAATATTGCCTTTAAAACCATCTGCTAACATATATTTTAAAAGAATTAAAAGTAAAAATACAGGCATGGTAAGAGGCATTAAAAAGACCAGAAACATGCAGGAGCCAATGCAGAAGCACTGGAAAGAAGTTTTGGGGAGAAAACCGGTAATTTCAGCAACCCAGCTGGACACTTATAGGGGAGATGACTACTGCCACTAGTAACTCAAAGGGACACGCAAATTTAATTCCACGTTATAATGCACAGCTCAGACGGCTGCATCTGAGGATGGGTCAGGAGTTGAGCCATAAATCTGTGTTCCAGAGCAGGCTGCCACACTCGCTCTTTGTCTCGGTCATTTCCCGGAAAACAGCTTTGTGACCCCCGGAGTGGAGGGTGAATGCCCCCTCCACCCTCCTGCCACAGCGGGAGCTGCCTGTCCCAACACCAGAGCCGCTCCCAGCACCCACCAGTGATCTCCTTTTGGGGGAATTCTGAGAAGATGGAAATGGGGGGCACTTCAAAGCAGACACCAACACTTCCCACTCCTCCCATACCAGAGGGGCACTGAGCCCATCACCCTTCATGGGGCCATCTCCAGATCCCCTGACCTCCACACCAGTGACACCACATTCCCAGAGGAACTGGCTAAAAGAAGAGGAACCATATGAAAATACGCAATTTCAACCTTGTTTAAAATCACAGCCTCACAGCCAAGCAACACTTATCTGCCCCACCACTCTCCTGCCACCTGCTTGCTTCCAAGGGGTCACACTGGGATTCATAGGCCTATTTTCAAAGCAATAAAAACTCAGAAAACCAAACTACCACTACTGCAAGTAGCTACCTTAGTCCTGATTTTGTCACATAGCCAAAGACGTGCCAAGTTCTAAGAACCTAATGTAATCCCCAAAAACTTTGGAAGATGCACTTCAGCTCAGTGACCCACCTTGGAACAATATCTAAATGGAAACTCTATTTACACGCTTTTATTACATTAATTGACAGCAAGAAAACCCAATTCCAGCAGGACAGCACACACAAAGCACTCAAATGAGTGCCAAGTGTCTCACAGGGCCTAGGGTCAGAAAGTAATCACTTTGCTACAGTGCCTATATGGGACAACAAGAAGCTTTGCATGGAAGACAAAACCTGTTTTCCTCAGCCATATAACTTCAAGGACAAGTGCATGCACCCTTAAAGTTCCCTCCCAAAACACATTGAGGCAGGCAGTTAATTTGTAACAAAATATATTTAGAAGGCTACAATGAAATATTAATTATACACATGTTTTAAGACCAAAGGTTACTTAAGTACTAGATAAATACAAGGTGCTGAGGGGTGCTTCAAGGTTTCTCTCTCCTATAAAAAATTCACTTAGAATTCTAATCCAAAATTCATCATCTCTTAAAAACAAGACAGGCTGTATCTCGGATTTCTATGCAAGCAATTTATGATACCCAAAAGGAAAAAATAAAAATAGCTAACAGCCAAGCAGAGGTTTTATCGCCTTTTTTTAATCTACTAGTTCCAAACCAGATGCATTCAGCACAGAATTCTGATTAGGAAAAAAATGGCTGTTGAATTTTTATTACTACATCCCTTAAGGACCAAAAGCGGTAACCTTAGGCATTTAATGTGTTCTATGAATAACAATACATATGAGCACATAAAAAGCTTGTTATCTCTGTTTATGGAATTTTTTTACCCTGTTGATACATTTACGGAAAGAATTTAGGAAGTATGGTGAGATGGAGGAGAGGAAGCTGTCAAAATAACAAATACCATTAAACAAAACCTATTTGGAGAGAAACAAACTATGAGGTATGAAAGTTGAATGAACCGTGTCTCCTCATTACGGTCCTACAGCTCCCATGGAAGTCAGTGCAGCCTCATGTAATGCTTATACTAAAAGCCTTCACCTATGTACATCCGTCCCACAGATACAAATGCAATTCATATTTAACCCTGAGAAAACACCACTCACTGGGGTAACATGCTGCACACACAGATTTTCTTATTTTATAAACAACGTAAAACACAGAGAAGTCCTTCATGATGGTTCAGAACAGCTCACCGGATGCAAAGAAGCATCTTCTCCCCATTGCCTCACATCACAGTCCATAACCACCTGACCCGACAGGCAAAGGGTTGCCACCACACACCACCCTGTCGCAGGACAAATTTCTGCCCTGTGCTGCATCACAACTCCATTCCCACAGCTAGAAAAAAACCCATACAAACTGCAGCTAAGCAATGCAGAGCTTTCTCCTTCAGAAATCAGCTTACAACCTCTCCAAAAAATGTGAGAAAGCCGTCAGAATAAAAATTTACAAACCAGCCATTTGTGGCGCTGGCATGGTTTCCTTCTGGTATTTAGATCAGTCCAAGAAATAAATTTTTAAAATAGTTCATCCAATAGAATCCTTCCCATATTTTCAGCTCTGAGAATTCACAGGGACTGAAGTTGAGTTACAGTGATTCTGGAGCCAGCAGCTTGTGAGAGTACAAAAATCACCCCAGAAAATAATGGAGGGGAGGTTTGAGGGAAGTCCATGTATCCCTCAGCTCCCAAATATGCCTGAAAAAAGGCATACAGCCAGAGCACACCATGTTTCTGCTCTCCTCATGGCAATAGCTGTACCCTGCTCCAATTTATCCTAAATGGATTCAGAGCCCAGAAAGGGGACAAAAATGTGAATTAGTTTTTGTTCTTCCTTCTAGCACAGACGAACTGAAAAAGACTTAGAATCTACTGTCAAATGCTCTGGACCTTTACCAAATCCTTTGCTGTCTTCTCCCACTGAGATCTGCCTAGGTTTCCCTAGGCTGGTGCCTTGAGAAACCAGATGCAACAGCAAGCATGATCCTTCACTCTCCTTTGATCATGGCTGCAGGATTCTGTCTCCCACCGTTGATTTCCTCCTCCTTTTCCAGGCTCAAGGAAGAGCACAAACAGAGACTTTGGCAGCTGTCGGGTGTTAAGTAACTGGAAGAGTGGGCCATGCCCTTGGAGAAGATCAGGACGCATGGGAGCCTGACCCACAGTTCAGAGGAGAAGACTTCACAGCAGAGCATCCCACCAGCACAGCCGCGTTGCTGGAGCCCAAACCAGAGCTCAGCTGTGTTATTTACCCTACGAGGTCCCAGCTGTCAACCTGGCCTGGCATCATGACAGCCTACGGCACAAATGCACTTAGCCAGCTGCTTGGCTCAGTGTACAATTCTCTCTTTTTAAATGAGATTAGCATTGGTGAAATGTGCTAGCTCAACGGGCATGCTGATCTAAGTCCTCTGTTTACTCGGGCTACAGCAGATACAGAGATCACTTTTAAAAGAGGTGCAGTTTTAAAAGATGCCATGAATTCATCTGAGCTCCTGCAGTTGCTCGTTCATCACAGGATGAAGAGGGGTTTCCTACAGATCCGCTGAGAACTGAGGACTGGAAATCTTGAAACTGTGGTAAGTATATAAACTTAGCCACCTACCTCCTTGAGACTAATGTGAAGGATCTACTTG
Organism: Rhagologus leucostigma; assembly: GCA_013397725.1. Taxonomy (NCBI): domain Eukaryota; kingdom Metazoa; phylum Chordata; class Aves; order Passeriformes; genus Rhagologus; species Rhagologus leucostigma. Next base: position 543,378 of record VZTD01000353.1, read on the forward strand.
CCAACAAAAAAACCCAACAGATGATTCCAGCTCCCTATCCATTTCAGTCATCAGACACACATGCTGCCACCAAAATTATTAAAAAAGAAGAAGGGGGATATGTTAAATATGGAGGGGTATGAGGGGTCCAATAACACCGAGGTACTGCCATAAGTATGGATTAGCAAAATGTGTTTTGGTTATGCTTTAAAAGAAAAAAAGAAAGCCTATGAAGTTAAAGTTGAAACAGTTGAAGTCCTGTGTTCACTGTAAAGATGTCAAACGTTACTGCCATGAATAAGCAATTCTTTGTTTAGAATGCCTTTTTAAGCAGAGAGATGAAGATTTGAGTCACTGTGTTTCACAGGCGCTTTCCACAGCACAAAGCTACAAAACCGATAGAACACAACAAGCTCCCCTGGATAGGAAGTGACAAACGCGCCCCAGCGCGCTGTATCGATGATGCGCGGAGCAGGTCTCTAACTGCACACAGCGGGGCCATTATCGTGTGCTGTCACCGTGTGCCATTAAAAGGTCTTTAACCTGCCGATCGCCGCCGCGATACGCGGCTCCTGCCGGGGATCTGCTGAGTAACAGGACAGGCCGGGACGCTGCGAAATTCTCCAGCCCCCGGGGTCTCCTGAAAAACACGGCCGGGCTGCCCGTCAGGCAATCGCGGCAACTCAATTAATGCATCTGGGTCAGGAAAATGGTTTGCGGGAGCCTGAGCCCGGTTACGAAACGCGAGCAGCGCGGCGGGTACCGCGGCCGGGGCGAGGGCAGCCCCCGCTGCGCACAGGTACGCGCCGGGGGGCTCGGGGCGGCATCCCCCGCGCCCCGCGGATGCAGCGGGCGGTGGGGACACGGTCCGGCAGTGCGGACACGGTCCGGCCGACCGGGGAGGCGGCGGGGAGGGGTCAAGCTATGGAGGCTCTCGGGGAGATCCCCGCAACTTTCCCCCGCGGGGGCTCGGGGGGATGTGCTCGCCGCGACAGGAGGCAAAACCATCATATTTTATACATATATATGTGTGTACGTATACGTATGAGCGCATATACACACGTGTGTGCAAATGCAGATCAATATTCCGGCGGATATGCCCCGTCCCCGCACTCCCAGCTGTGCCACCCCGGCGGAGCCGCGCTGCGGAGCCCCCGGTGCCCCCCGCCCCGGGCAGGTGGGGGCCGGAGGGTGCCGGGCCGTGTCCGGAGGTCCGTGTTCGCCCGCGCCGCGCCGCGCCGCACTCACCCAGAACACGAAGGAGTAGATGATGAGGAGGGTTTTCAGACACGTTATCACGGGTTTGGTCTCCATTCTCCTCGATGCCATAATACTGAGATCCCGGCTGCAGGCTGGGCGCGGGAGGAGGCGGAGGAGGAGGGAGGGAAGGGGGAGGGAGAAGGGAGCGGGGGGGCGGAGGGAGGTGAGCTCAGCGCCCGGCAGCCGCGGCCGGGCTCACCGCGCCTCCTGCTGCTGCTGCCGCCGCTGCTGCCGCCCGGGGACCCCCGCCCCGGGCCGCCGAGGGCAGGGCACAGGGGGCTCGAACATCATCTGCCGGGGGGCGGCCGCAGGGCTGATATTTACTAGAATTTCTCGGGGAGGGGGAGGCTTGAGGTTTTGAAAGATGAGGTGAAAGACACCCCCCGGCAGCCCCTTTTCTCGGGAAGGTGCTCGGAGGCGTTGCTTGGGCTGCTCGGGGGCTTGGGAATGGAGGCGCTGCACGGTCGGAGCTGCAGAGGGAATTGCCCGTACGGGAGAAAATATCTTTCAGTGTCGCGATTAAAATGTGTGTTCCAGCGCAAGCTGCAAAGGTCTGGAGACCGCAGCAAGGGCAAGTAGCACAGGTTTGACAGTGCTCTGGTTACAGCCACGCAGTCTGGGTGGGTCAAGCCTGTACCTAAGAGCAAGAGCTCTGCACCGAAGCCATTTGAGGGACCTGGTCTCCTCCAGCTCTGTGCCTGTGACGTGCTTCTTTAGCTCTAGTGCAGGTGACTGTGTGGAGACTGTAAGATCTGTGACCTACGAACGGAGACTTACAAGAGCAGGGCATGAAGCTGGGCTGCTGCTGGAGCCTTCCCCTTAACCTTGGCTTCATGTTAGCCTCAAATCTGAACTCTATCCTAAAACTACTCGACATTGAACCCCAGCCTAAACTGATCAGAAACCTCATACTTCTATGTCTTTGAGACCCTGGGCTTCAGCTGGAACAGACCTGGCTCAGCTCCGCCTGGAGTGACAACACACCCCGGAGAGAGCACACAGCTCTGGAGAGAGCCTGCTTCTCCTCATTGTCACCGCAGCCACCATCCCACTGGGAAATCCAGCTAGGGATGGACTGCAGAGAAATAACCATGTTAGTCTGGGGATGGAAAAGGAGCTGATCTTGCAGAGCCCTGGCAGCAAAGCAGTGGTGCAGATCTCAGCAGCCTCCTCTGGGTGGGAATAAAAAAAAAGGCTTGAGGGCTGGCTGCCTCCAGGAAAAGCACGGCCAGAATGAGGGCACACATGTGCCTTGGCATCCCGAGCTGCTGTGCCAAGACCGTGGGCAGGCACAGAGGGGATGCCTTCAGGATTTTTTCTGTAGTTCACATTTTGGAGAAGGTTATGTGTGCAGGGGAGTGGATGATGGAGCACTGCATGTCCCTCCTGAGCGGTGTGCCTGCACACCCCACAAACAGGGATCTGAACTATACCCTTCACTGCATTAAAATCAAATCAACACTAAGCAGCGAATCTCCTCAAGCTACAAAAGTAATGTAGTTTGTGCAGCTGAGACATATCAAAGTGATAAAACAGCCTTTGCCATTCAAGAGACAGTGTTTGAAAAACAGAGAGAAAAAAAAAATCGTTCCTGAGCAAGTGCTTTTGTAATATGCAGAAGTTTTGCCATGAAGACTGCTGCAAGATTTTGCTGGGTTTAACTTATGACTTTTAGAGCTGGTTAGCCTACTGTTTCCCAAAACAATGAAGGCATCTAAAGGATGCTTGGAGAGGGAGTATTCTGCAGGAGATACTGGGGTTTTTTTAAGCAATCACCACTTTTGTGGAAAATTCAGATGACAGGTGCATAAATCTTTATTGGCTTGGCCATTAAAATGTAAATAAAGCACTAACTGCAAAAAATTGTATTGACACTAACAACAGTTATAAATATTCACTGTACCAAAATTACACTAAGATTTTTGACAGAAAATAGCTACGAGCAGGAGAATGCTCTTCCTTCCCCTCACACACGGGCTGTAGAAAAGATAAATGCTGCTGTCACAGCACAGGGGACAGCAGCCATCTATTTCAGTAGCTATGGTTATACTTCCCCTCCCCTTCAGGTGTTTTTAAGAAAGCGTGAAACAAACTATAATATCGATCAGAATGGATATTTTGGTAGATGCTGATTTTGACAAAGACACACATTTTCTGACAACAGCATGTGATTTTAGGTCACTCTGTCCTGGAGTGCCTAATTTGAGATACATCTCCTGAGTCTTCTCAGAAGGATGTGCTGGGGATCTAAACTGCGTGAGTGCCTACAAAGCCTCCCTTGGTAGTGCTGTTAAAACTCAGAGGATTTTGCACCGGGGAACCAGAGAGGAAACACACGCTGTAAGAGACTGAAATATTATAGTTTATGACTTAAACGTTTTCATGAAGGACTTTTTACAAAAGCTACAGAGAAGACCTCCACACCCTGCATGGGGCTCTGAGAGGCCCTGGGCCCGCTGGCTGATGAAGATAAAGTAACAACTCTGGGCTGGGGACATTCACAAAGGACAAGCTTAACACCTCCGAGGTGGAGACCACAGCCCCGGGGCTATCAGCTACCAGACTCACACAGACTCTCACACCAAAGGGTGGGGGAGAGAGGCTTTGGGTGTGTGCTGGAAAAGCCTCTGGTGAGAGGCGCAGTGACCGCCCATCCTCCGCTGTGCAGAGGAGCCCAGCTGAGGGGCCCTGCACCCGGGGGGAGCTTATCCACAGCAGAGGGGGTGCCATGACCCAGCAAAGGGCCCCCCAAAGGGGTCTCCAGACCCTGCACCAGAGCACCAGAGATAATGCAACAGACCCTCAG
>VZTD01000353.1:552648-619062 GCA_013397725.1 Rhagologus leucostigma
TTCTGATATCCTGCCTCTAAGGTGGCTACTCTATAGGCATCTTCCCCTTTTTACTGCTTTTGGACACCATCACCCCCCTCCTCTTCGCCTTACAGTCTCCCCTGCTGTCTTAGCTGCAGGTGAAACCAATGGCAGTATCACTAACCTGGGCAAGGAGAGGAGGTCCTGTCCATGTGCCATCGTCCCCAGCACAGAGCATGGCAGGCAAGCACCGGTGCCACTGCCACTGCCACGTAAGACACAAAGGGTGCCTGCACTGCTGGCCTGTCAGCTGGGCCTGCTGCATCCAGGTTCAGACTGGAGATACACAGATTTTCAATTAACAGGGAATCAACCGGGGCTTTCCTTTTTAAGGATGCGTAGTGGGGGCTGATAAAATTTTGTATTAGTTTATTGGCTTTGAAATGTGTGGTTTCTATGTTCATCCTAAATTGTATGTATTTGTTAACATTTCTTCTTTTCCTGGACAACCCGCAGAAATACACCTGTATTAGGAACTGAGATAAGTAGCTTATTGACTCATTTGAAATATTTTTAACCATGTCACTTGTATTCAATACTCAATTTCATATAGGAAAAGAAAACATAAAAACAGGGCTGCGTAAACATCACTACAACACGCTGTGGAAACAATCTCTGAAGAACCCCCTGCATTGTATAGCTCTTCCCTGGAGCTTTTGACCCAAGAATCACAGGTCAGTACCAGAACATCCCATGTCTTCTTGCTGTCATGCTGGCCTCATGGATAAGGGATACAAAGCGTGCCTTCAGTCCCTGGGAGTCACTGCAGGCATCCCAGTGACACTCGTGTGGAACGTCCCCTGCAGGGGAGAAGAACTCAGCAAGTCTCTTATTTGTCACTTTGGCGCCTGAGAACCTACGGGCTTTAGAAAATGAAGTCTCTCTGACTCTCCTCTTTTTCCATTTCAGTGTTTTCCTTCCACCTTGCATTTTACAGTCCTCTCCAAGCCCCAGCCCAGCCTGCAGACCTGCACAGGATCTTTCGTCCCGCAGAACACATTTAGGGAGGTTGTCAGGTGGCAGTTCCACGACGTATGTAAGTAAAGGAGCTACAAGGACCGCACAAGTCACACAAAACCAAACTAAATTATAGACTGCCTTTCACTGGGTTCTGGTGACTTCAGAAACACAGCAAGGGCCTCTATAATACTTATGAATTACTGACATGGTATTATTTCTGTGCCAGAGAAGGACAATAAAGACACGGGGTGGGTGCCGCACGGAAGTGGTACCATAGGGAAAGACTTCACCATTTCCATGCAGGAATAAAAGAACCAGGCACACCTTTCCTGGATGTGTTTTGGTGCATTATTTGGCATTTAGTGCCTGGATGACATTACTGACCTTCAGAGCTTTGCTGTAGTGAGTAAAGTAATATCAAATAAAATACAAAGTTCTACATTTGTTTTCTCCTAAAGATTTTTCTGTCAAACTGGGTCAACTTCTAAGTAAAGCAAGAGATTATTTTAGTCTGTCAGCACTGCAAAACTAGTCTGGTATTTGAAAATTACTTGTATGCTAGAAAATGTTGTGGACTCTGGATTTGGCAGGCAATATTGTTTAAGACCTAATGGTATATAATTCAAAACCTGAGCCTTTCTGCTTTGCTTAGCTTACCATCATTTTAGCAAATGTTTATTTTGGTGGGGTTTTGGGGGTTATATGAGCAAATAAAAGCTCCATAATGATATTTTTTCCACTATTGAAAATAAAAAATAAGCCAACATCATCCCAGTTTTTTAAGCAGTAACACTTGCCACCTTTATAAAAATTCTATTATAGGCATGGAAGCAGATCATAAAACTGCTCTGCCCAGATCTGCAGGGGAATCAAACAGATGGCAGATCCCACTGCAGTTTGGATGAAGATTTCATAGCTAGATAGACAATAGAATAGTCAAGGTCAGCGATGAGGTGAAAACCATGCCCAGATTTTCTTCATCTAGGAGCATGTACAGCCTTTCTCACAAATTTAGAGGAAATGCACCAAACCCAGAAATTCTTTCACAACCAGGAGCAAATGCCCTCAGTGTAAGAAAATATTGCAACAGGGGCAGAAAATGCTTGCTTAGCTGGCATTTTTAAAATTAAAATTAAAATTAAAATTAAAACTATTTTTTTCCAAATTTATGTGTGTATATGTTAGTATGTATTTTTTTAATTCCATTAAATCTGCAGGTGGTCATACACCAGATTGTAAATAATATTTGTGAATTTTGGCAACCAAAATTATTCTTCAATAATGGTTATTGTTATTCGATTAGTTCTGGGACCAACATGCATGTAGAGCTCTTGGCAGCTGATCTTTTTTCTCTGTGCTTGTGTCTTTTATGCCCTCACAAATGTCTGAATTGAGAAGTTATGGCTTTAAACGGAAAATTTCCTCCCTGATTTGTTTCTTTTAAAAACAAAAACCCAAAGCAATTTATTTTGTGATATACATCAGGCTCAGCTACACAGATCTGGAGGCTGTATTTCTCTCTTGTTTATGATGTTAGTCTGGTTTTAGTTAATTTTCATTTCCAGATGTCTCTTGTGCATGTTGGGTTGGTTTTTTTTCTTGTGGTTAACAGGATACAAATTACCTTGACAGGACAGAGCTGTTTGCTCTGTTTTACTCGTTTAATTTCTGGATATGTTTTACCAAGCCTGATCCCTCATCATCACAAAATGGATTTTGCTGGCTTAGAACACAGATTTTACTACAGTTATTTACTGGCATGAAATATGCACAACTCAGTGAAGAATCACACTTGCAGTCTGAGTGCTTGTTTTTTCTTTCATTGAAAGGGCACAAAGACCTGTTCTGGCAAGGGCCGGGTTCAGCTCTCAAAGCACTGAGGAACACAAGGACTCCGGTTGGAAGAACTGGAAGAACAAAGCTGTGGGCTATTGCTATGAATGCTGACTCCTACTTGCTAGGTTAGGATATCATCGGAGAGCAATCAGTGCTAAGTGGCTTCATGTTTAGTATCTGCCTTCTGTGAGAGGCAAAGGTTTTGGGTTTACTGATTTTCAGTGAAAGAGGTGCTGTAGAGCAGCAACTTTAGACCTGCAATGGGGTCTCTGCCAAGCAAATCACTCCTGCTCTGCATCATCTTCTGCTGAATCACTTTTTGTCCTGAGGTTTCCCTCTGAGGGAGTAAAGGACAATGCCAGTGTCCAGGCACCTCCTCCAGTTTCTTCCCTGCAGGAGTGTCTGAAGAGGGGTGTTTGGGGTGCAGTGGTGTCACTTGTTCCTCGGTGGACTTGAGCAGATCCCCACAAGATTTCTTCAGTTACGGGGGGATGAGGTGGCTTTGCATGTGGGTATTGCTGGGTTATATAAGGCACTGCAGCAATCAAATACTTCCTACTGCTTTCCCGAAGAACTGCTGCAGGGACACTTTCACCTTGTAGACAAGGATCGCTGGAAGCTTTGAGAACTTAAAGAGGTGAGATCCAGCAATCTTAGAAAAAGCCTGAGAACTGGTCCTCCAAGGAGAAAATCTGAGTGGCAGGGAGAGCCCTGGGCCTATTTTGTGCTGCCATTTTTCCACTGGTAGCACAGGGGTAACTAACATTCAACTCCAGGCCACCAAAAAGAATAGAAATGCTTCTAAAATTTTCCAGAGCTTAAAAAAATACACAGAGTCATTACTACTGCTTCTCTAGCCAAAAAAAGGCCCTGTTTTAAGGGCCTGCTCTTTGCAGTTACCATCTCCAGACAGTCCTTGGTGGGACAAATCAACTTACTGCAACATTTGCTTGCTTTAGGGACCAGATGCAAGTGTTTTTAGGGCACCTTCCTCCTGCTGACCAGCTCCCATGAACACAGGTGGAGAAAAGCAGTCACAGAGCACATACCAACAACCAGCAGCACAGATGCACGTACCAACTGTTGTCACTGAGGTTACATATTAATGGTTATTCAGACTTGCACTGACAAACACACTATTTCTGGTTTTGTGCTAGTCAGCCGAGGTCCTGAGCTCCTGCTGATCAAGGATCATGAAGGAGACGATGCAGCAAATGAGATTTGTATGCTGAAAGTCACTCGTGCTTTGAGAGCCTGCCAAAAATAATGTTTCAGAGGGCATGTATAACACTGCCAAAATCAAGCTGATGAATGGCTGTATCATTGAATTTGGATGCAGAATGAGGGTCAAGTTCGGAACAGTCTAGCAATAGGCCATTCATGCAATCTAAGCAGCATGGGATCAGGGCATTTTGTAATCAACTCTTATTAAAGCCGTGTTTTATTCCAAAGTGCAGTAGAAAGAGGGCAGAGAGAAATTAAGTCAGGAATGTAGATGACAAGGGAAGTTTAGGGCCGTATGGTGCCAGGCTTATCTGAGTTTTTGGGAATTTCCTCTAGTTAGGCACAATAAAACAAGAAAAGGAAATGCTGATAGCCTCTTCAGAAACCTGTACACATCTAGGAGTGTATTCTGCAACACTGATGTTCAGTCTTTTCTTCCAGTGGAATTGTTCATGGTTAAAATTAATTCAAAACACGGGGATAAGAAGTCTGTAGATTAAATAGCTGCATGTTATTTTGCCTGAAGACGTGAGGAGTTTGCATTTAAAAAGTGAAACTTAGCTCTGAAAGCATACAGCCTTGCATTTCATTTTTTTAATTGAGGAATTTTATCTCCCTGGGTAACATGCAGGTGGTACAGCAAGAAGTGCATCACTTTTTCCTGTCTGCAGAAAGGTGGTGAAGAAAAGCACAGGTCAGGCACAGAGAGTGTCAGGTCTTGACTGAATACCCTCCCCTCTTAGCTTTTGCTTTTCAATTCCATTTACATTTTTCTCTTTAACCAGTCGGTGCTATCCCATTGATTTTGGTTGAAAGAGCTTTTTTTATGACAAGTTACTGTGGACTGAAGCCAGTTTTAACCAGTTTTATAGTCAAAGACCTTGTGACCAAGAAGAATATCGCATTCAGGTGCACCATGACAACTGCTGAGAAGAAAACTGAGGGCTAACGTAAGAGACAATGCTGCCTAAAGTAAATGCCAACAATAGTTCTGCTAATTGCTATTACCTTATGAAAAGGGCAACATCATTACTAATACACACAAACAGCAGCACATAGAGGTGTGTTGGGAATGTCATGGACAATTCAATTAAAATAATTGGATGTGTGGTAATTGTTGCTATAACCTTCTGTGGTTTTTGTGACCTCAGTGGTATCTTATACCTCAGTCATGAGCTCCCGGAGTGACGACAAGCCACTTCAGATCCACAGAAAAAGGCCCAGTCCGTGGTGTGGAATTATATCCAGATGGGAACGTAACAGGCAGATGACTAAGAAAACCACTTAATGTAAATTAGTTGTTTGTACCCAGAAATCTCATGTGAAAGAGCTCATGATGCACATGGCTCAGTGGAAGACAGATACAATAAGAGAATAACAAACATGTAATTAAATAGAGTTTACAGCTGAGGTTATCTAGCCAAAATCAATGCTCAGTGTTGCCATAATACTTAGTGATGGACAAATCCACCCCATTGTGTCTGGACATACTGGTTTAATAGATATTTGCCAGTTCTACATCTATGCTTAGGTTACTAAATGACTCGTATGAGGCAAATTAAATCTCATGGCAGAATATTACATTAGAAACATTAGCTGAGCCTTACAGACCAGGATAATTGCAGAGCTATTCCAAGTCATGAGTGATGATTTATACCTACCTTTTTATTAATTTATTGCCTGCTCCTAAATTGGAGAGTTGCTCTTCAGGAAAAATGTCTCAGTTAAAATAAGAACTGAACTCCGGAAGACAGAGGACTTTGATTCAAGATAGCAAAGAGGGTAATAAGGATTGAAGAGTTGCAAGTGATGTATTAGTTTGCAGTTTGAATCCAGCTCCAGCAGAAATCTTGCCAAGATACCCAATTCTCTTTCCACACTTATCTCTGGACAGCAGGGCTGGTAGTTGTCCATTTCATCCAGACAGGAGTCAGATTTTGAACCATGTACTAAATAGTTATCTGTGTTTCCCTCTCCCAGCCAAACAAGTCCATCTCAGTGATCATTAAGGTCAGAGCTAGAGTGGGGCAGTGCACATAAAGAGTTTGTACTTAGCTGCACCCTTCTGCCGAGCTCCTGCTCAGGCACCTCATTCTGTGCTCCTGCTCAGGACCACAAACAGCTTGTCTCTGGTCAAGGGCTTCACCATTTCTCAAGGATTCCTCCTCTTCCTCACCACTGCCAGGCATCCATCATGTTGGTCTGGACTAAAAGTGTTGGCTGCTTTGTTCCCTGATCTCCCTGTGCTCCCTCACACTCTCCCAAACACCCCCTGCCCACACAGTGAGGGTTAAACCACGTTGGTATCAATTCCTGCAGTGTGGATTTGTCTGTGTACAAGCACTGATGAACAGTCCCTCTTCACACTTCCCCGTGAACAAACAGCAGCAATTCAAATGTTTGCTGAAACACAAAGGGATTTAAGCCTGGCTGAGCAGGACTTCTGTCTGCTTAGGCACAAATATTTGATGGGATCTTTCTCCATCATTTTACCAGCTAATTTCCAGCTTTCTACTTAACTGATTATTTAATTGGTGACTCACTGTCTGTGCTATGATCAAAAAACACTGATAGTCTCTAGAGGGAAGCACGTTTCGTTCTCCCAGGCCACATTGAGAGTGATGACGTTGCAACGTCTGGAGGGTGAAGGTTGGCCTTCGTAGGAGGGAGGAAGAAGAGGTGGCTATGCTTTCATTAGACAAAGAGGTCACATTTTTAAAGGTCAGATCTCTCATCTTCGATTTCCTAGCTACTATCCAACCAGTGCTTTGAAATGCATTGCTGCTCTAGCTGTAAATAACAAAACCTAAATTTAGGCCAGTTTATGAAGCAGCACTCAACACTACAGCTTTCATGGCATCTCCTCTTTCGAGACCAGTAAAAAGCAAATTTACCCCAAGAGGTGTTGCCTTACAACAGGTGTCAGATTCTCTTAGAATCTGAGGTTGGAAATGAACATCTCAGCAATGGTAAAAAGTGATTTGTGTTTGGAGAGCAGCAAGTTAAATGCCTAGCCTCCATCCATTTTTCCTGCTTCAGCTCTGCAGCAGTGCTAAAAACAGCCCAAAACACCAACAGCTTGCCTGCTTTTATGAATTTAGGTTGCCCTGATTTATAGGGCTGCATGTGCATACATATGAGCAGGTTCTCTGGGTGAATGGGAAGAAGAGCTCCACCTAGAAAAACTGGAGTGTATTTTTGGCCTGGTACTTGCTTAGAGGGACACTGGCAAAGGTTGGTTAATGCAGCTGTAAAAAATGTTGCTCGCACATCAGAAAATAGGACTGTGGTGCATTTGGAGTAGCCAGCTGTGCTTTATGAATAGAAGAGTGGGTAGTGCTGCTGGACAGAGCACAGCTGTATATGTTGTGTATGGATAATGTGGAAGAAGAGCCACATGGATGGACTTGCCTTTGCCATGGTAGGCAGGCTTGCCTTTGGAATGCTCTAACCTAACCAGCTCAGTGGCCTTTTTTATAGAATTTATCAAACTGAATAATAGAGCAAACATAAATTGAAAGCAAGCATGCTACTTAGTTTATTTACAAAGCTAATAAAAATGCAAAAAATACAGTAATCAAATTATGTTCTCAAGTAAAAATAAATCAATAGATTAATAGCTTCAAAGTGCTTCTGCACCAAATTAACACAATAAGCAATCAAATCAAATGATGAGGCTGTCAGTTTCACTCTCAGTCCTTGTCACTAATGAAGTTATGCTAAGAGAATCAGAGGAAGAGTTGTTTTCAGACCAAAAGTGTCTGGCATCCCACCCAAAACACTCCTTTCACTCCTCTGGGGAGCAGGGCAGGTTGCTTTGGTTTGGTCTGGGCTTAGACCCTTACCAAGCAAGAATGAGAGAGGTGAGCAATATTCCTCTTTTAACATAAGTAGTACTCAGCTATCCAGGTGTAAACAGGGATTCTTGCCATAACATTTTTTAAGGTCCTGTGGCTGTTTCAGGGAGATGGGTGTCATTACCAGTTCCCTTGTCCATGCACACAGTTTGGGGGATAGTAGATCTACCCTCTAGCACATGTGGGATTGCTAAATACTGCATGATGGCAGCTTTAGAACAGCTTTTATCCTCAGCAGAACTTCCTGACTACCTCAGCGGCAGGCTGACATCGTTTATTTTTATGAGGCTGTGAAAGGTGTTTCTCCTTGAGCTGTACACAAACATTCATTTGTAACTGGGGGAGGAGGGTGGCAGGAGAAAGAGAAAAAATACTTGGACTAAAGTCAACCTGGAAGAGGAGCAATTCAGTGAGGAGCCTGCTGCTGTGTCTGGGAGCTGGGCAAGTGCGCTCTGGCCTGTGCTAGACCATCCCCAGGAGCCAGGAAAGTGCTCACTGGCCCAGGCTGGATCATTCTGAATCCCTGGATCAAAATTCCTCAGATGCCACTGGATTCACTGCTGCTGACGCACAAATAAACAGGAGGCAACATGGGGAAAAATGGAGAGACCTGGAGAACATATTGCTCAACAATCCCCTGGTAAACGTGCACTAGGAGAGGCTGAGCTTTCTCATGACCACTGTATTCCCTTCCTGAAACAAAACTGAACCCCAGTGAGTGCTGGGGACAAGAAGGGCTGGGTTTATCCTCTACAGAGAGATGCTGAGAAAAACGTTTCTGGATGTTTCTGTCACTAAAATATCTCACCAGGAGAGTACAAAGGCAGATACTAGTGAGTTTATCAAAAGAAAGAGCTTTCAACCCATCAGGGAGCAACAATGTGCTGTCCAAGGAATATGAAGATAAGCTACTCTAATTTCATGCTGTGTTATTTTATTCCATAAGACAAACTATTACTTGCTTTCATAAATTTATAACGGTGACCATACAAATTATGCTTTGATGTCACAGTCAGTCTCTTGGCTTAGCTAGCAGGGGAGAGGAAAAGGTAATTGCAAAATGTACAATGACAATAAAACAGTAAAGCTAGGTGGTTATGTTAGCCATTATTTCTGATATGTGAATGTTTCTACTACAGCTAATTTTCGAGAGGAAATTGGAAATTTCTTTTAACGAAAAATCCTTGCTGGAATCCTGATAAGGGCCAGGGGAAATGGATGGTAAAGCCTCATGGCAAGTTGGGTGAGCAGCATGAACGAGTGGTAGCAGGGAGGTTTGCTGGGATGTCACTTGTTGCTTCCTGAGAGCTTCAAGGAGAGGATGTGAGCCAGGGATTGACTGTGACAAGAGCAGGCATCAGCCGGGTGGTCCTTGCTGGGTTGTAGTGCTGCAGTCTTTGGATATGCAGTAAACAGACAGTGCAAGAAATTGGTTCAACAGCTCCTCTGAGCAGATCACCATAAGCAACAACAAGAAATTTCTAGCAGATAGTGAGAGGAAAGCCCCCACATCAAATCCGTGTGGGTGGTTAGCAGTGACCTGCTTCTTTCGGGTATTGTTCTAAAATGTTGGGAAGACACCAAGGACAACATTTCTGGGACAATGGCATTGACTTTAGTAACTCTTTAAAGTGAAGATGAGCCAACAGAAGGTGGGTTGTGGTACAAAATAAAATGTTCTAGGGCATTCTGACTATGGAAGTAGGTGCTTGTTTAACATGGCTGGGAATACTGTTATTAAAATAAATATTTGTTGCTAAGATACCCTGTTAGTTCAATAGCCTTGAAATCTAGTTTGTGTCATTAGACTGGAGGTGCAGATATTTTATAGATATGTCATTGCAGGGATTGCAGGCAGACCTAGGAGGCAGGAAGGGAACTCCTTAAACACTAATAAGAAATAAAACAGCTGCTAGCAGCAGCTCTGACCTTCAGGGCAAAGCTATCCTCGGAAAGCAAGCAGCTTGCTGAGTGGGAGGAAGAGCAAGAAGGAAAACAGTGGTAAGAGAGAAGAGAGAAAAGGAGCAGGGTGAGCCACAAGGGAAGGGAGCAAACTGGGTGGTAAATGCCACCTCATTTAGGCTTTGTTCATATCAGCCCGTGAGGAGGAGTAGCAGAGGCAGAACCTGGAAACAGGGGTGGTCTTCTGACAGCCAGAATCCCTCACCCTTAGTACAGGACGAGCAGGGGTTTTGCTTGAGTCTGATCCTGGACTTGTCCCATGAGCTGAGGTCCAGTCAGTGCCTGGAGCACCATAGAGGTACTCCTGCACTGTGTCTTCCAGAGTGGGCGTTGGCCAAGCATAAACAAGCACCCAGATATTAGGTTCTTCATCCAGAGCATGGCTGGGCACTGGAACAGGCTCCCCAGGGCAGTGGTCACAGCTCCAAGCCTGACAGAGCTCAAGAAGTGTTTGGACAGCGCTGTCAGGCACACTGTGGGATTCTTGGAGCTGTCCTGTGTGGAGCCAGGAGTTGGATTCTGATGATCCTTGCGGGTCCTTTCTAACTCAGAATATTCTGTGATTCTATGATCTAATTTAGGTCAGCACCAGCCTGCTTCTCAGATCTCTAGCCCATGGTATAGAAATGTTTATTCCAGCCTTCTTAAAGCAAATTCTCTCTACCGTTTAGAGAGGGCAGAAGGCATTCCTAGAAGCTTCCAGATATTAATTCAGCATCTTTGATTGAACGTCTTTCTTTCTCTCTATTGATAATTTAAGAAATGAGAAGGAAATGCTGGATGACTCATTCCACCAGAGGTACTGCTTTTCTGAGGAGGATCAGCAGCTTTTTAAAGAAAATGCAGTGGCATTAGCTCATCTTTTTCTTCATCTTCCATCTCACCATATAATAAGACTAGGGGGTGGAAAATGTGCCTTGAATGAAAACAGCTTTGCCTCTGTGCTTTCCTCAGCCTGAGAAGATCTGGTTTTGTCTGATATGAGAGCATGCCAACCTCAGCATGGAGGGGAGCCAGGGAGGGAGCGTGAGGAATCCTCTGTCCCTCCTGCTGGCAGGGGATCCCTCTGCAATCCTTAAAGGGGTCTATCTCCCAAACCTCACGGGGCTCAGCAGGAAAATTAGCAAGAGGAAGTCTGAGTCTCATCTGGGAAGCAGCAGGAGGCTCTGTTCCCTGCAATATGTCAGTAATAACAAAAGTAGTCACTGAGCAGGACCCAGGGTGGTTTGGGACGAGGCACTGACTACCCTTAACTGGAGCAATTTTGCTCTTGGCCCTTCTGCTTCTGGCTCCATCACTCTCACCTTCCAAGAAGAGATGGGTCAGGGTAATCAGAGAGATTCTTTGCATGTTCAGGTGTCTATCAGAACAGGTCCCAGGGTTGTACTGTTCCTGCTCACACAAGGGAACACCAGAAAACCCAATCTGCAGATCTCCTTAACAGCAAGCACAGGAAAGCTTGAAAAAACATCACCCCTCCCTTTCTAGAGACTGACTCAAAATGGAAAGCACAAAAGAATAAGCACCAGGGTTGAGTCTCGGTTTCAGCCACAGAAGTCCTGGGGCAATGCTGGCACACAGAGGAAATTTACCACCTATTTCCCCTATTTCTTGGTGCTTTAGCAGATGATATTAACATCTGTATTTCTCAAGTCAATGTATACAATTTCATTACAAAGGGTTTTGTCAGATGGTAACCCTTGCTGTAGCAGTTTAAGATGTTATAGCCTCCAGCTGCCTGCTCTGTCCCTCTGTTCAAAGTCACAACCTTTTAAGAGTCAGCAGAAGGAGATGTGTACCTACCTACATCTGCTCCCACTCCCAATCCTGCACATCGAGGCCTTCAACTAATGCTGTGGATCAAAATTTGGAGCCACCAAAGAAGAGTTGACATTTCCTTCACCTTGCATTTCTAAGGGGGCAATAACCTTTGCAACTAGGAGTGAGTGACAGCTGGATCTGGTCACACATTAAAACAGTTGCTCAAGTTTCTCAAAGCTCATGTGTGGCAGTCGGAAGCTGTGCTGGCCCTAGAAGGACTTTTCTTGCACAGTTATACAGGTACAGTGATTTGAACAGCACAGTTTGTTCTTGTGTGTGTGGCTGTATCACCATTTCTGCTCTTTGTGCTCCTAAAGAAAGCAAAGGTATATTTTATGAGAAAGCCGAACTATCCCAGAAAACACGAACTCTCGCCAGTGTAGCTGGATCTGCACCAGAGGCTTCTGCTGACACAGTTAAGACAGTCAAGGATTATTCTGCTTTTCTCTCCTATCAACCCACAAAGCTGGAAAATATCTGTTGTAGAGAGCGGAATAAAAGCAATCACAATAGTTTGTCTTTTCTGTGGTGCTCCAATTTAAACAGGATCACATGGGCAGCATCCGTGGGTGCAGCTTTACTGCAGAGATCGATTTCAGTGCCCTGAAGAATTTGACCAGTGGTAATGTAGTGTGGCTTTAAAATTAGAAAGCCCAATTACAGCCAGGCTCTGTCTGCACAGCTTCTGCTCTAGTGGTTGTAGCCACCAGCCTGTTCATGTGAGGGCAGAAACCTGCCAGAGATGCCCCATGGGCCAGCCTTTGGAAACGAAATATTGGGAGTCCACATGAAGAGGAGCACACAGTTACGTGCAGCTGCTGTGCTGTCTGCTTGTATAACTATTTTTTACTCACAGAGAAGTGATTCTGGCAGAGTATAAATACTGCCATAACAGTTCTGAGAGCAGTGCTGAAGGAGAAATATGTGGTTTAGCAGGGATGGCTAGTGAAGCACTTATGTCACCTCCTCACAGGGTGATGGAAATACTGTATTATTACTAACCTATCCTAGGAAATGGAAGTCCTCCATCATTTTCCTTGTCCCTGTGCTTTAATAATGAGAGTGGTGAACCATATGGTGTCCTCTACAGGCTGAGAATCTGTGGACAAATTACTAAATTCATTAAAGCCAAGCAGATAAAATCTTGATCCTACTAACTTCAGTGGGGCCTGGATTTTACTTTATGTTCACAAACTTGCCTGTGTGTATAAAGTCCTTTCATACTGTGCTCTGCTCTTGTGTGATAGCTAACTTATTTTCCAGTATTAATGTTTAACATAGATTTTTTTTTTCTAAGAAAAGTAGTTTTTAATGTAGAGCTAATTGATTCCAGCTCTGCCCTGAGCTGCTGGTAAGTGAACCATACTTCCTTTGCAGAGGGGTGATGCATGGGGATGTTATTATCTGACCCTGGGACTGGGGGGCAAAGAATCCACTGTGACATTGCCCATTATTCCTGCAGCTGTTTAAAGCAGCCAGCAGTAGGGAAATGTTCCCCCATTCCCCACTGGTGGTGGTCTGTGCTCACCTTCCAGTGGAGTGAAGGGCAGCCCGTTTTTCTGACCAGTGGAGATGATGTTCAAAGATTTCTCACCTTGCTTCTCCTATAATTCCTCAGCAGTCTCAGGCATCTCACTTATTGTCCCTCCCCTTTTTCTCAAATTTATAAACCAGGGATAACATTTATACACTCTTTCTGCTGTTATGATGGCTATTAATTACTGTTCAGGCACTGCTCTGAAATTAATACATTGTGCAAGTACTAAGTGCAATTTAATTGTTGAATTTTAGAATTATTTGACTCAATGGGCTATTTTTAATTCTTGTTTCTTAGTCTGTATAGAAAACATACCCATTTCTTTCAGTCTGCAAAAGTCTGTGTATGGCAAAAGATATATATGACTTGAAGCTGGATATTACAGAAATATGAGACTTTCTTGATGCCTAGAAACCAGAGTAATGTTTGCACCATCCTCTATACCCACGGGTGCACGTTCTTTCTTCCTATCTCCTCCCTTCCTTTCTTTGCACTGGATGGTGTGGTTTTCCCACCAGTTGCTACATTAAACCTACCCGGAGGTTCTGCTCATTTGGAAACAGCTTGGTCTTAAGATTAACCTACTCCCAATTTTACTTTCAAAACTCGTTCAATTTCTGTCTTCTAAACTCATGCCAATTTCTTAATTTCTTTTCAAGCTAAGGAAAATAAATTCTGGTTTTTTAATGATTTGTAACTGAAAATCTGTGGGGATTTGGCTGAACTCTATGTGGAGGGCTCAAACAGAGGGTTTGTATATTGTCAGATATGTCAGTCGTGGCTGGGCTGAATGGATGTTGCTTGGTCTCTGTTGGTCTTCACCGACTCACGACATGGATTTTGTGTGTGTGTGTGCTCATGGAAAGAGGCAGAGAGCTGCACTTCTCCCAGTTTTGTCCTGCTCCCTCAGGAACATCGAGAAAAAGGAGTGCCTGTGCTGCAAGGACTACGGGGATCACCACTGAGGGAACTGTATTTGCTGGATTGCCCATGTGTTTGCTTCGTTCCCCATTGTCATTATCATACCTCCTCTGCCTGATGTGTGCTGGGTTGTTTCCACAGTCTAGAGAAGAACAGCACTTACTTTGTGAGGAATTCAGAAGGACCTCATTCCCCATGCCTCCAGCAGACAGGGAGAACAGGGTCCTAGTATTTGTAGCCAGCTAAAAGGAAAAAAAACCCCTTGTACTCCAAAAGCCATAGCGAGGATTTAGGGGAATGGATGAGAGTTGCATGCTCAGCTGCTCATCTTTAAAACCTGATAGGATCAGTGTTCAGACAGCAAAAGATTGTAATAAATTTCTCTACTGGATATTTCTCTTCCACCAACAGTTTCGGTGAGTCTACAGAGGCTGACTCAAGAAATGCCCATAATTTCTCAAATTCTCAAATCTGTTGCTGCCAATAACTCTGTTCTGGGAATACTGGGTAATATCTGAAAGGCTCAGTGACCACCCTCTGCCAGACAAACAGCACAGCTGCTGCAAATGAACCTGAGGAAAAGGAGACCATTGTGTTTATACTGGAGTGGAGGGAGGACCAGAAGTCTCCTCAGACTCTCTCCTAACCCAGCTGTTGCCCCTGAGATCCCTCTGCCCCAGGGGAGGCACGATTCAGGATGCTATAAAGCCTTCATGGCCTCAGGCAGTATCTTTTTCCAGAGGAGCTGTAGGAAGAAAACATAAATGTAGAAAGTTAGAAAGCAACACAGAGCCATCAACCAGTTCCTCTGGCCTAGTCCCTGAGGAAGAGGCCAGAGAAGCAGACCCAGACAAATGACCATTGCTCCACTCTTGTCTTGATTTATGCATGAAGCCAGAAGTCAGTTATTTTTCTGTGGGGAAAAAAAAAAAAGCTGTACCATATTTTTTGTCACAGAAAAGCCAAAATACCTTGAAAGGGCTTTCTTCTCTCCACTAGAGAGGTGGTTCTGAGCAGGCTGAGAATGGCAAGACTGGGGAGAGGAAAAGCCTTTAACAATATAGGAGGAGAAATGTGGAGAACTGATGGCAGCCAGTGCGGCTCTAAGCTTGTAAGGAGAAATGCATGGAGAAGACAAGAACAAAATAGGAGACAGAAACAGCTGGATACTGTACCCAGTAGCTACAGAAAAAACCCCAGTACTTTAAAACAGTAAAGCTTCTGTCTGCTGGTAAGATAAAACCAAGCAAAAGGGCTTTCCACTAGAAAATGAAGGGATAACCTGTTGAGAAGAGGGTGTCTTGGATGGCATCGTATTTTTTTCTTGGTATGACAGTTCCTGTGTTGAGTCTTGAGCTAGGAATCATGCTGCAGTAGGACAAATAGCTAAACGGGTCTGAATAATAAAGCACATCTGAACAGAAAGGAAGGAGTGCTGGAGACTGAAAAATGTGAAATTGTCATTCCAGAGAGAAAAGGATTTGAGTAACAGTCAGAGCAACTCTTTATACATTCCCAGCATGTCCATGCAGCAGCTACAGCGGTAATGTAGTAATCAGTCAGAGTCAGGGTGCATTTGAGCTGTTACAAAATACATGGTTTGATTTGGTTCCATACCACAGCTCTTCTGCTGTTGCTGTTACGGCTTTCCATCAGTATATAATATTCTGCCTAACTGTATTTTAATAGCACGCTGTGGGCAGCTCTGTGCTCTGTTGAAAACACAATATTTAAACAAAGAACTGTGAATTTTTAACCCATTCATATTTTATGGCTAAGATTATTGAATTTCTTATAACGTTCCAATAGTTTTCTGCAGAGGTCACAGTGGCCTTTCACAAACACGCAGTGTAACAAGTTGGTCCATTACCATATTGCCCCATCTTCCAAAGTCTGAAATATGGCCGCGAGAAGTAGAAAGGTTGACAACACCAGGGACTTTCCCAGAGACTTTTTGAGGGGTCAGACATCAATTATTTATAACACAGGCAGAAATGTGCAGTGGTTATTGCTTCAGCTTCATACTGGTGCCTGAGTGGACTCATTCACTGTTTGGGATCAGCCCCAGCTGAGTTCAGCATCACACAGAGATGGATTCATGGCTCGTTCCAGCTGGAGCACACTGTCCAGCTCACTTCCCAGACACCCCTGAACTGTTTTCTAGCCCTGACCATGTAGAGGATACACATGAAGAAAAATACAGCCATTCATAGCTGGCATGCTGAGGAAGCTTGGAAGACAAGCCCTCTGACTCGGGCTGCTCTGCCACAGCCATGGCAGAGCCACGAGCCTGTTCCAGCTCCTGCACAGCTGCTGATGCAAATGCCCAGCAACAAGGGTACCAAAAGCTATCATTAGCAGCACTTAAACACAGCAGTTTGGAAGCAGCATAGGGAAACACAAAACCTCTGATTGCAGGAAGCTGGGATAAAGTCCTAGCACCCCGGGAGAAAGCAGAACCGGTGTTGTAATATCCCCTTTCAGAACAAGTCAGGCTCTCAGCTGCTGTGGCGACATGTGCCTGAGGATGCCATTAATAGAGAGGGTGTGACATCTCACTGAAGTCTCATCCCTAGGCTGAACATAACTAGGTGAGCATGTCATCTGCAGTTAAACAGGGTACAAGCAAGACTCCGTGTCAGGATATGTTCCTGGATGGTGCAGTCATGGAAGTGACCACCTGTCAGCTGTGCACATTTTGGGAATGTGGCAGCGGGTCTTCGTCAGCCAAGAGGACACATGACAGAACATCAAACAGTGATGCTGTAGATATGCCTGTAGCATGACTAAGAAGGGATGTCCATACACAAACTTGGCACATTCTAATTCACCACAGGGTCAGACGTGTATCAAATCACGTGATGCCCCATTTAAATCAATTTTTAACCAATTTTTTAGTTCTTGGTAAACCTGAACTTCTGGTTTATGTGGATGTAGCTATATTTTTGCGAGGCAGCAATCGTCCCATCTATCCTCTTTGGGCTTTCCATTTTGTACTGATAAATCCAAAGCAAAATCTCATTAGTGTCTTCTGAAAATAGTTCACAGAGTTTGTGGTTTCTATCAGAGTAGTTGATTTTGCATTCCAGGCTCAGTGAGCATCACACAAACCAGCACAGGGTCTTGGCACAGCAATACTCACCACTTCCAAGATGACTTGCCTGTCAGGCACCCGTGTAAATGGCATCGTGTCTGTGATAAGTGACTCTATCCTCATTATCCTCTCTTAAAAGCCTATACCACTTTCCGATTAATTCAAGAGGAGCGGATAAGGGCCCTGTCATTTTACATTGCTTAACGCTTTCCATTACAAAAGACCATTGTGACATTTCACCGGAAACTTTGATATATTCCGTGTTTTCCTGGGGGGTGAGGGGAGCTGGATTTTCAGCAGCAGCAAAGCCTTTTGGCTGAAAGAGTGAAATTCTTGTTAGGTTTTTGTGAAGAAGCATATTGTCCCCAAAATATCACCCTTAATTTTAACCTTTGGGAAAGACTTGCGTCCTTACCAGCCATCAGCTTTCTGAGGGTAGGCTGTGGCTGTAGCAGAACCACTCATCTTACTCCTCTTGGGATGCCTCAGTATCTCTGCTGAAGCAACCAGTGATGAGAAGAGAAACAGGCCAGGGGCCTTCCCTCTCCCTGTACAACCATACATTATTCTGAGCCACGTACAGAGCAGCAGAACACCTTCTTTTTTGGGGCACATGTTAAACATCAGCATTCCCCCTCCTCCCTCCAACTCCTCACTCCTCACAGGTGCTGCAGGGACCTCCTGTCTCCAGAGGGTAAGCAAGGACCGAGCAGAGCACGGCAGTCTCGGGTATATCCATTCCCCAGCCTGGAGGGGACACTCGGGACTCAGTTCCATTGTCCAAAGACAACGTGTGCTATTTCGGACATCCTCTTCTCTCCTGCAGATTTCTCTGGGTCTGAAGGAAAAGCAGGAGACCCACAAACTTCTGGAGAGGTGGCTGGAGAGTAAATGGGGTTCCCTAGAGTGTGTAATACAGCACCAGACATCCATGATTAGGGAATAGATTCAGATGCTCCTCTTTATCCCCACTCCAGGTACCTGCAGGTGGAGTGAATGTCTCAGCTCCTGTTACTGTCACTGGAGAGCCATTTAGTAGGACCCAGAGAGCTGTGAATTCACCAGACATCCCATTTTAGGGCAGTCCTGTAGATCCCAACGACTACAGTGGCAGGATAAGTAAGTGTTTCACATGTAGACAGCTGTTTCAGCACCACTAAAATTTTGGGATCTGAGTCTGGAGCCAAGTCCCATCCTCTGTGTCTGTGCCTGGGGTTCAGGCCCTTCTCACAACTGGCAGCAGGTTGCTATAGTTCCATATAATTTGTTCTTCATCATTTTCCACTCCAGGCGAAAAATGGGGAATTACATTAAAAAAACCTGAAACATGCAAAAAAATTTATGTTAAGAAACAAGTTGCAAAGTCAGACACTTGAAAATTAAAAAGTTCTGTATGTAGAAGTCATTCTGCAAAACCTAATTCAGTTACCTTTTGAATATAT
This sequence comes from Rhagologus leucostigma, assembly GCA_013397725.1. Classification (NCBI taxonomy): domain Eukaryota; kingdom Metazoa; phylum Chordata; class Aves; order Passeriformes; genus Rhagologus; species Rhagologus leucostigma. The sequence continues at coordinate 571,324 of VZTD01000353.1, forward strand.
TGCAATTTTCTACATTTTACAGCATTATAATTTTTTTGTATCCACCTCTCTCTTCATTTTGCATTTCAAATTACTTTTCTCCAATGTTTAATGATACATTATTAATATAAATATAGCAATACAAATGTATTACAAATGTCTCTGTACCAAAACTGTATTTATTTAGGCTGCATAGTCAAGCACTTGAAAGCCAGGAAATGCCAGATGTACACACCGCAAGCACAGCGAGATACGTTCTCTATCCCAGAAATCCTCTGAATCAAATTAACACAAGGTGAACCATCTGCCACAGGGATAGGATGGGAAGACAAAAATAATAGTGACCAGGACATGTTACATAACCTAGGTATGAGCACTGAAGGAAAATGAGTGATTGCCTTTGTTTTCTTCTAAGTGGTTTCGGGAGACATCTTGGCCCTGATGCTGTTGACATTCCTGGAATAATATTCTGCATATTGCACATATCCCTGGATCTTCTGAAATGGCATCATGAGAAGCAGTTTATCCGTGGGGGCTCAGAGATGCCTTCCTCCGATACTTGTTAACAGACACATTCCTGGTGTTAGGAATTTGCAGTATTAAGTGGGAGTTCCTCTAGCAAAAGTGCTGCAAGTTGAAAAAAAAGGATATTTCACCTTACAGAACATGACTCTGAGCTCCAGGGTAAGGGTAGCCCACCCTGAGCCCACTGTCCTGAAAAGCCAGGGCCTTGCAGTGCAGATCCTGCCCTGAGAGGCCTCGCATCACTGGGAGCTGGCACATACTTGGATTAATCTTCATGTTCAGTGTTATTTTCAGGGGTGGATATCTGAGCACGGCTGTGGGCAACAATCCTGAACATTGTATGCAGAGCTGTGATCCCATTCTTTGGGTCTTCGTGTCTAAATACCTCCTGCTGGCTCTAGTGACAGAGAATGACACTGACACTGCCCAGTGTCCCCACATGGGATACTTTAGACATTGAGGACAGAAAAAACAGGAGATAAAATAGAACTAGGTTCTCAATTTGATCTCCTCGCCAGTTGTTCCACCCAGTCATTACCTCTGATACAATTCCTGGTCTCTATGTGATGCCTCTGTTTTTACGCTCATGTGAAAATATCTCAACAGTGGGAATGTAGAAAGAGACAGTAATGTGATTCCATGTCCCTTTTGCTAGACTGGGTGAAGGCCACTCTTTTGCCCCAAATGCATCCTTCTCCAGCAGGCTCTGTAGGAGCATCCCAAGATGCTCTGTGCTACAGATTTCTGATGAAGGTACTGGTGGAAAAGTAGGCTCCTGAAAAACACTGGCTTTTCAAAAACTGTCTGGATTACTGCTTCACCAACCCGTCTGCTAATTTCAGTTTCAGATTTGTGCTTTTTCTGTGGGATCCAGGGGTATTTCCCAGCTTCTGGATCTGTGTGTGTGCCTTCTTCCCACTTCCAGACCTGGGGCTGAATCACAACTTGGATGTTTGTCAGCCTCCTGTCTCCACATTCCAAAAGCCTGCATGAGCTGTCCAGAGAGGAGCAGTGACACAGCTTCCCTGTACTTCTCTCTGAAAGGAGAGCAGGCCTGCAGGGCTCACCACAGGGCCTGTGCTACCTGAGTAGCACCCAGTCATGAGCACTTCAAACTCTGCACAATCTGTTCTCAATTTCTGGTGCGACAGATGATTCATAACACAGAGCAGAAGAATAACTAAATATAAATGGTAACTCTCACCATGCTGCTATTAATCATCTCAGAGTATTATTGTCCCACCACACTCCTCCCACTAGCTGACACCCCTCCGGAGTGTTAATGTCTCATAAGCTTGTGCAGCAAAGCAGGGCTAGACACGGGTGAAGCCATGTCTCTGCACATTTGTAGTTCTTCTAATAACCAGTGTTCTCCCTTGTTACTCCTGGAATCTCCGCAATCCACTCCCCACCCATGTGCCTGCCATCTGCTCCAGGCCTTCTGGTGGTGTTGCTGTACCCGTGTGAGAACAACTGCACACAGCTCATCTTCAGAGACGTGTCAAGTGCTGCTTTCTTTCCAGTCTAGAAGGAGGAACTGTGGGAAGGGTGTGGAGATCTCCTCTTTCCTGGTTTCTGAGACTTTTGAAAAAACCATCTTTTCTGTAATGATTACAACAAAATGCTCTTTTTCTTCTCTTTTATACACACTTCAAAGCACACCCCTTGCCCTGATCTTTCTTTGGAGCGTGCAGTTTGTTGCAATACTCTTTGCTGTTGTTAGTATTGATCATTATAGTGTTTCCTAAATTTCCTTGTTCCAGTAGGTGGAAAAACCCACCACTTCTCTGACCTTTAGAAATGCTTGCTTTTCTTTGCTATCAGCATAACTCAGTGTGCAAGATGTAAAAAGGGGTGGAAGAAGATACATCTGTGTCGGTTTGTAAAAGTGGGGTCAAGTGGGTGGAAGAAAGAAATTATACAGAGAGGTGTGAATTTATCCTGTTTATGTTGTTTCTTGTATGTATTCCACCCTGTCTCTTGGCATGCACAGGAACAGGCAGGTCCACACTTACCCTACATGGTGCCATTAGCATTAAAAGGTTCTCTGAAAACTTTATTTACACTAACGACTTCAACCTAAGCTACCAAACAGAGAGTTCTGTAACTGGGGGATTTTTGTCTAACTTAATTGGCACTACTTTTAAAACCACCCCTAAGCCACCCCAAAATGTCATTAGCTAAAAATGGGATTTTTCTGTGTTTGGCACAAAAATGGAGGAAGGCATGTTCTCACTGCAGGTGTGCTGGAGATCCCCTGTGGTACCTTCCATTACATCAGTCACCAGGAAACTGCACATTTCCACACAGCAAAAGGCTACATCATTGTGAGTGCTGAAGCAGAATGAGAGGGGAAAGAAGAAACAGCTTTCTTTTCAAACATGTGTATAGCTCAACTGGCTAAAATGGCTTTAGAAAAAAATGCAGAAAAATCTTTTCCTTAAGAGGCTGAATCAGAGGAATTGCTAAGAGAACTAGCCTGAAAATTCAGAATTGAAATTACAAATTGAATAGAATGTCTCCTGGAGACTTCAGAATGGAAATATTGCCGTATAAGTTCTAATAACATATTTACCATTGCTTTCTCTCCAGGTCAAAGAAAAGTGAAGGGAACAAAAACAAGGAGTGAGAATAGAAGGCTAAACACTTCTGTATGACGCAATGTTGTGATGTTTCTCTTAGCTGCCAACAAAAGCAACACTTTGAGTTTTGGCTGATAATTCAACTGGGAGAATTTCAAAGCAGTTTACTGATTAGCAGAAGAACAACCGTAACATAAATAGTAACACAGACTAAGCAGAACAATAGAGGGAGAAAACACAACATCTCCATAAGAAAACACTGTGCATCTCACTGGCAGCCAATTAAGTGTCTGGAGTACAACAGTCTGTCCCTTACCTTTGCAGCCACCACACCCAAGAAACACAAGCTTCAGGAAAATGAGACAAGATGTGAACTGGGCAGATCATTCACATCCCATCTTTTCTGGGGTTGCTTGGAAGTGGACCTTTCTCTGCCTCTTGAACTGATGTTGCAAAGCAGCAAAGCATCTTGTTATCCTTTTGTGATGCCTCCTCATTCTACACTTGTGATGCCTCACAAGTACTTTGAGATCTGCTTTCCATATTAATTAATTTATACCTGTATTTTTCGCTTACACCATCCTCATCCTCAATCATTTCTACCTACAAAGAGATTGTGTCCCCACGGCTCCCTGGCTGCCTGGCTGAAAGTCTTCAGATGCAATTGGTTGCGAGGAATGCTTTTGTGGAGAGAACCCATCCTGCATGGGGGGGAGGAGAGAGGAAGGACAATGTAATATATTTCCTCTTCTGTTGCTTTTGCAGCCCATTGATCATTGTTAAGATAAGTGATTTTATTTCCCTTTATAAAAGGTGACAGTGCCCAGAACAGAAGATATGTTTATCATACACTTGGAGATGCTGGAGACATGAGGGACTTAGTGGTCTCTAACACTCTCTTGAGACAACATTCCTAAAAACCCATTATTCTTTCCAGATCTTTGTAACAGCTAGTGAACCTTCTGCTCCACCTTAAAAAAAGCTCCATGATATACTTTTCGCTTTCCTTCCTAGAGGTAAAAGTGGCAATAGGAGACCCAGGCTGTTTTCAGCTCATGCCTAATACGGGAAAAATCAGACAGCTCCAGTGGCTTTACCAGAGCAGTTTTCTCTCAGCTCTAATCAGTAAGAATGAGAAAAGAAGATATTTGCCGTTGCCTGCTGGGTCCATCATTTTTCTTTGTTAGTGAACTACAATATCTGTCTTCATAGCACAAGAATGCAGCCAACAGATCCTAGACATACCATATATTTCTGGGGTTTAGCAACCCATAAAAGTGGAGCGTAGCATCTGATTTATCTCAGCAAATGGCTCCAACTGTTCTCAGGAACATATTTTTTTCATCAAAGGAGGTGTTCCCTAGTTTAAGTCTTGATTTGAATCTCCTTGCCCAGGGATATATTTACAGAACTAGTTATAAAATATTATCCACTTCATAAAAGCATTTTGAAAGCTTTGTTCATGCAGTGACTCTCCCGTAATCATTGTTTCTTCCCAAAGAAAACTAGCAAAATTATTAGTAATTGCTGGATTATCAAACAATGCACAACCTCATTTTCTGGCCTAAGCAAGTTATTAGAGTTTCATAAATGCTCAGTCACATGCTTTATTCTACTATGCTGACCTGAAGAGACCACCAAGGAGAAGGTAAATGACCCATAGAGGGACAGAAAAATATTTACATTCCTGGATGATCTGAGACTTCACTTTCTTGCTGCCTGTGGTGTTGCTTCATTAATGCATGAATGCAAGGGATGCCTGGTCCCTATGTCCCACAACATATTGATAAGAGAATGATGACAAGCAATGATGTTATAAATACTTGACATTTATCTTGGATTGGTTTTAAATAGTGGAGTTAACCTTTACTCATCTGCAACCATCTAGCATGGTTGTTTTATGGTCCCTCCCAAAAAACCAACTTTTTGTTTTTTGCCTCTGAAGCCTAAATCCTGGTATGACACAGAGATGAAAAATCTTCAGGCTGGTCTCCACCAGAAAAAAGTCCCACTGGTCTTCACAGGCCTGTATAAATCCCTGGACGGCCTTTTTCCTTCCAGAAAGGAAATCGAAAGAGGAGCACGATAGACACATATTTTTGATCGTTTAGAACTTAGTTGTAACCAATAGGTGAATGTATTGGAAAGACAAGGCAGAGATATTTTAGAGGGATTCTTTTTCTTCAGGTGGGAAATGCTGGTTTGACAAAACTGATTATTTTTACTGGTACATCTGGCTTTCATTAAAATATTTGCAGAATATGTTGAAATATTCTATTCTTACCTTTTTGTGACAGCTTTTATGTTACACTTTAATTTTACATAAAAGCAAAATGAAGTCTAATTTAATGAGCCCAAAGGAAACAATTTGACTTTAACATTTGAACATTTGCTCCCACAAAAAGAAAGTGAGTGAAAGTCACTTCTACTTATGATTTGGAATGAAACCAAGTTTTGAAGCCCTGCAGCTTTCCTGAGGATGGGATTTCTGGTTTCTGACTGCCTGTAGTTCTATCGCAGCTGTGAGACAGACAGCAGTGCTGATCATGGCACAGAAATGGGACTGAAGGGGTGCAGCACATGACATGGCCTGAGGTCTCTGCTCTGTACCACAGCATCCAAGTGCCACAAAAGCTCCATTCAGCAGCATCCCTGGAAAACTTCTTTTTAACTCACTCTGGTTGCTTTTTCTTTCCTTATTTACTATTGGTGGGGCTTTTTCCCTTTTTTTTTTTCCGCCTCTTTTTCTCTTTCAGGGACTTTTTTCGCACACTTGTCTTGCTTTTTCTTTTTTCTCTCTTAAATGGTTCCATGAGTATGACGCTCTGTGTTGGCAGTCCATATGTGAGTTAAAGAATGAGGAGAGATACTTTGCCCTTGCCTAGGGGTGGGCAAACTGCCTAAAATTTCTTCCTGGGAGACATATTCGAATCCCTGCAGGAAGGTGGAAACATGGATGATATATGACTAAACTATTTCATGGCTTATGACTTTTATCAGCGTGTAAATGAAAGACAGCGAGTGGCTCTTTCAAACATTCACAATGCAAGTGTTCATTTGGCCACATTACCAAAAAATAAGCAATGAGAAAGAGATGGGAACACGGCAGAGAGAGGCAGAGACTGGGATGTGACCAGTGTAGGAAAGAGTCATCTGAAGATTCACTGGGGGATGTGGTGCAGACTTACTTTGCGACCCAAGGAAAGAAATTTACACACATTTTCCAAGCAGCCATTAACTTCAGGAGCCCAAATTGAAACAGTGTGAGAGGAATTTCTCTCACTGGAGATGTCCATATGTGGGGTGGTCACGAATACCGTACTTACAGCCAGGAGAAAGCAGTAGCTGGGCTTCAGGCATTTGCCTCTTGGACTGCTTTGGATGTTCACACCAGAACAAAATGCATCTCTCAGAAATGCTTTTTTCTACCCCCAGCCTACATGGGGAGCCAACATGGCTCACCCATGCCCAACTATCAGCAGTGCACAGGTCTGGAGTTAGGTGAGAGGCTGCAGTACCTGCCCTGCAGCACCTTGTTTGATGCAGCTGCTGAGTGGTTGCAAACCCCCTAGTCCCAGGTGACAACTGTACAATGGGTATTTTGGAAGCAAAACCATTTTCTTGTGATCTAATACATGGATCTTGCAAAAAAAAAAATTAAATCTTACAGCGTGGAACTTTTTTTCTTAAGGGAAAATATCCTCTCAGGAACATGACATTTCTGCTTCAAGATTCTTGAGTGTCACCGCCAAATTAAAAAAAATGAAGTGAGAAATATGCTATTAGGAAATCACAGATACTGCTAAGGGCCTCAACCATTGTGCTGTTCCTTTCAGAACACAATTCCTTAATCAAAAATTGCCTTGTTTTTAGAATTACAGCAAGGGACAGGTAAGATCAGCATCTAATGGAGGTGTTAGTCTGGCAGTTTCTGTGTCTCACAGGTTGCTATTTCTTGTATTCACACATAGCAACAAAACTGTTACAGGTCTTAAATAAGGAACAAGAATTCCTAAAATATTATAAGGTGTCAGAACAGAGAAACAGAGGATAGAGAAAATTCAGACAACATTCCCTACCCATTCTACCTATCTTTCCTGGAGTATAAAAATCTTGAAAAGATTAAAGAGAAACTTCTTAGTTTTCAAATAGCAATCCAGTGCCCTGATGTGCATCCCAGGCCTAATTCAGCCCTCATGTAAGTGATTGGAACACTCATGAAGTCAGAAAATTCATGGAGTCAGGCTTCTGCCTGAATTTGGCTTCCTATGTTATATGGGGGAGCTCACATGAGGTTTTCTCCCTAGGAGTGAAAATACAGTTTTCAACCAGAATGTGATACATCCCTTCACAAATAATAAACAAATTCCCTGTGACAGAAGCTCAGCCACACCAAACTGAGCTCTGTGAAGCGCTCAAAAGAAAAAGAATAAAGAACTGCTACAAACTTAACACAAGCTGGGATGAACACGATGTGTACCTGACTTCTGGTTTGAATTCAGCAGGCTCCTCTCTTCTAACAGAACAAACGGATCTTGCTTCCCCAAGCATATGGTAGCAACATGTGCAATTTACATCCCATATGGGATCTTTTTCAGGCAACCGTCCAACTATAAAATGTCACAAGAAGTCACTTTAGATCCCCATTATTGAATGCAGACACTTAGCATTCCCCTTTGTAGCACTGTCCACAGCTCCAGGAGAGGTGCTTTTATTGTAATTTTTATTTGTGCTGCATTACTACCTGCAAGTTAGAGAGCACTGCAAACGCCTCTGCTGTCATACTGTGAAAAATGTAGGACTCCTTCAGATGCCCATGGACTAATTTAGCCACAGATGAAACCAGTTGGAGTGACACATAATGAGAAAGAATGGGACAGGAAAAACAGCACTACATGATTATTGCATAGCATATTTTATCACTTGGAAGCACTTGGAAAACAGGGTAAGCAAATTTATCCCTGTTTCAAAGGTGGGGAAACAGAGGCATGAGCAGGTGACTTGTCAGAGCAAAAGCAGTGACAAATGCCAAAGCAGTGACAGAGCTGGCATCAAAACCCCAGTCACAGGCCAGCCCTTCACACACTTTCACACTGCCTCCTCCTCACATACTCTGGTCCCATTTAAAGAGATCACGTAATGCCTATGAATAGCTCAGCCACACACATGTAAATGCGGGGCAAAACACCACACAGAATAGGCCTTTTCATTTCCTTGGCTGCCTGCACCATCATGCTTAATTGGCACTGTTGTGTAGGCAGCACAATGAAAATGCCTGCAAAATGCAGATTTTAGAGACTGGTATCAGAAGAGCCTCCCTTCCCGATGAGGAAAGCATGTATGCACTCAGTGGGAAACTGGATATCCAAGCAAATGGGGCTGGGATTTCTGGGACTGCAGAGGACACAAATCAACAGAGCATTAAAGTAAATAAATGGACAGAATCTGGAACAGGAAAAGAGAATATTTGTGTTTGATGTATTTGTAAAGAAGACAGAAGCAGAAAGGGATAGAGCAGGGAAGGAAATTGCTTTATCAGTGCACATGCATTAGATTTAATGGTTTTCATACTAGGAAGGCCAAGAGGAGAAGGATTCATAGATTCCCCTCACAGTGGACTATTATAAATACCGTGTTGGGCACAGCAAGTAACTCAGGCTGTGGAAATTCATCTTAACAGTGGACCTGAAAGACAGGGAGAGCGGTCAATGAGAGACCTCTGAGGTCAAGAAGAATGGTGATGACTAAGGGAAGGGAAGTAAGAGGCAAAGGATGTTGATGTTTTAGGCTAGAATGATGGCTTCCAGGTTAATGAATGGCTCTTATAAGCTTATAAGAGTATGTGGCTGGAATGCAGAGAGGATGAGCAATGCACTGTGAGAGTCTCTTTTCAAAGGAAGCAAGAAGAACAGAGGAAGCCACTGATGAGAAGCATTAAAGGAATAAGAGAAGAGGAAAGAGGTCTTGAGAGGGACAGGACTGCCAAAGCCAAAAAAAGAAAAGGTTTCAGCAACGGGATAAAACTGATGTCACCAAAGCCACGAAGGAGGCTTAGGACCTAAAGATACGGACTAGCTGGGAAAGAAGGGATGACACATGGTGCATGTGCCACCCACCAAAAACTGCACAAGCCCTGGGGCACTGTCCATCCCATTTCACTTACCCTTGCCCAGGAGCACATGAGAGAATTTTACTTGTGTGGCAAAAACCTTGTCTTGAAGGATCTTACCGCTTTTCACAAACCAACCTTACATCATATCCTTTATCCATCCTGACAGTAACACCACTGTTAATATCACTGGTTTGACGTGGCAGTGCCATGAAACCCAGATAATTGTACTGTGAAAACCTAAGTGTTTCACAGCACACCACATAGCCAGACTCCAGCCAGTAATTTTGCCTGCAATATTGTTCCCTTAGCAAGAATTTGCAAAATCCAAAGAACTTGGTCTTGACAAGAAAATGCTCAGTGCATTTGAATTTCCTGCAGTCATTAATCTGATGTTTTTCTTTTACCTCATCTAGTTTTCCTGGTCCTTTTTAATGCGACTGTATGTAAAGTCGCTCTAGGCTTTGCCCTTAAGTTTGCATGCGGCAAGATTTTGATGCATGTTTTTAATAAATTTTCTTTGGTTTACGCAGGCAATGACTTCCCCACTGCCAAACACCTATGCCCAGCCTGCTGTCTTTCCATTTAGTCCAGTGAACCAGGTCAATCCCCAGTCAAAGCCTCATTCCTGGGAGGTTCACACTGGGCTATAAAACTGATAATGACACGAGGACAGTGAGCCCAGTGCTCAGACACAGTAATTGCTCAACAGTCCATAAGCGAAAAAAATCACAGTATATAGATAGCAGCCAGCACAGGGAGACCAGAGAGCCCAGAAAAACAAACATTGTTCTCCAAAGAAGACCTCTAGTTAACTTCTTTCTGCCTTCGTCTAGACTAGAATTAACCTCATGAATTCAGGTAATTATTCTTTGCCCTGACTCTTGTGTGAGTGGCTTCAGAGCTGTCTCCCTGCTGTCTCCAGAAACAGCAGTCCACAAGGACATTTCAGATATTAATTGGAAGGGAAATGTTTGCCAAAGGTCAGTTCGAGCAGAAGAAAAGCCCCTTTCATTGTGGCTGGGAGGAGAGCAGAACAAATAAGTATCTCAAGGGAGGCACAGCCAGCCTTTGTGATTTATTTGGTAAAGGGCAGGTGAGAATCAGTGAATCTTTCCCCTCTTATTTTTTTTTTTGCCCAGCCTTTACCAACTTAATGCATTTCTAGCCAAGACATAGGTCACCTCAGCACAGTTCTCAAGACTGTCCTTTTTTATTTCCTAGGCTTATGCACACAGATGATAAATCACACTGCTTATGACTTCATGGGGATTAGTGCACAGGAATGTTTAAATAAATGTTTGGAGTGGCTCATATCACCTGCTGATGGCCAGCATCCAGTTTAATGCAAAATGGCATTCAGAGACCAGATGGGCATTCCTCTTGGATTTCTTGTGAGATCACAGTGCCATTGGGGATGCAGAGACCGAAGTTTAAGAAGAAAAAGGATGGGAAATTATGAAGGACACATTGAAGGCCTCCTGACGATTCAAGGCAGATGCAGGAAATACATCACAAATGATTCTAGCAAGGTCTTCTGCTGCGCTGCACATCTACTTCTTTGCTGTGCAGACATTTCTCTATAGATCCAGACATCTCTGGCGGCTCTCATTCTGTTCCAGAATTTTTTATCTCAGACAAATGTAGCATTACTTTTCTCTTATTTTTGTGGTTACAGACAATATATGACATAAATGGAGCATCACATTTCATTCATTATTTAAGGGTGGGGGTGGTTTTTCTTGAAAAATTTTCCCATTTCAGGCCTTTGTTCCTCATTGTGTTAAATTCCTGGGTCCAGGGAAGCTGGGAGATGCACTGGGGATTCTAGGGCTGAGAGAAGGGAACAGGCAGACGAATTTGATAATTCCAGCTGTGCTGAGAGTCTCTGAAGAACAGAATGAAGATCCTGGCTACAGGACAGTCCCCTGCCAAGCACCTCAGTGCCAAACACTGACTCCAGGGTGATCAGACCACGAGCCCAGGTTTTCAGGCAGCCACAGACTCAGATGCTTGGGATAGGGGGATCCCCAAAGTTGGTGGGCACTTGGGTCTCTGTCTCCTCACCAGGTAAACACATACTCTCTTCAGTAGCCGGCTGAAAAAACTCAAAGACAAGTAAAATTTCCTGAAAAAACCTGAGATCTACTGTGAAAAACTGGCTTGGCAAAGTGTTTTGATACTGTCACAACTGCAGCTGGAAAAATTGCCCCCAGTTTTTACAGAAGTTTTGCTGCAAAGAGTGTTCTCCTGCTCAAGGAATTGCTTAAGCGTGTCCTGTGCTAGCTTCTGCAAACAGCCCCCTGTAATACAAGTTCCCCATCTTCATCATGGTATTAGACAACCAGGCATCTCTGTGAGCAATGCCTCTCCAACAACTGGTTGAAAAAGAGGACTGGTGCAAGAAAAGGCACTCACTACCTCTTTTGGAGACAGTTCAGACATTTAGGGTGTAGAGGCTAACCCAGTTAAGCCGTGTAAGGCAAATACTCTGCAGATTACCTTTTCCAGCTGCCTAGCTAACAACCTACAAGGACCTCCTTTATTTTTTGTGTAAGAGCCTTTGACACCTGTTTCTCACAGGCAGCAGTAATCTGGAGACACGCAGTATGAGCTTGCTTTCAGAGATACCGAGTGCTCAAGATCTGTGTGATTTCTGTGAATTTATTTCTCCTGAAGGTTAGGTCCCATGTCTATAAATTAACCTCTCAAGTCAGCAGGGCCCTGGTTATTGCTACTTGCAACATACAGTGGTCAGAACAAACATGTTTCTGACCCTTTTTCTGTCCGCCTCAGCAATGGGGAAGAGTAGGAAAACCCACCGTGGCCCCAAGCACCAGCAGCGAGCACTGGGAAACAGCTTTGTCCCTTTGCAGAATGGGGCAAATCCTAAAAGTTACAGGTGAAGCACCTGCCCTGCCTAATTGTGATGACCTCACAGGACCACCTCTGTGGGAGGGACATTCCCACAGTCATCCACAGTGAAACAGTGGACTTCTGTCGAGCTGCAGGGACAAGAAACAGGAACTGGTGACTTTTTCCTGTAGTCAGAGCTAAACCCTTGCAAATGGCAATAATTGGCTGCCCCCACAATTCAGAATTCATCCTGCCTTTAGAAACCGCTAATACAGGTTGGACGTACTGCCCTCTCAGAACATCAGAAAAGCTTTTCCTTGGCATACTCAGTTATTCCTGCTACACGGACACCTAGAAGCAATTTGTGTGTAGTCACTGCAATAGTCTTTCAGAGGAATTTATTCAACATTCTTTCCTGAGTCCTGAATTGCAGTCTTGTGAATCCTAGTTACTACCCTGAGCAAATCAACAGTGTTGCTGGGAGAATAACTATAATCTCCTGGTTTCCTTTTCCCAGGAAAAGAACTAGTAAAATAGATAGTTCTGCTGTACTGCAACTTCCCATAGCTGTTTTTGATTGCATTGTCCTCCCTAGCTCTACAATAAGAATTAAACTCCTCTCTGGTGCAGTTTTTGGATTCTCTCCTGCTGGGAAGATGCTCCGTAATGTCCAGTGATTCACAGCTCTGATATTTCACATCTAATGGAATTATTTCTGGATGGAATTGTTACCTTTCCTGAGAGAAAGACATTCATAAAGCTGGTAGGAGACAAATTATATACATCTTCCCCTATCTCCTCCACAGTGCTTCTCAAAAACAAGTTATTTGGCTACACTTTTAAAAGTTCCTTCCATTGCAAGAATGTGTGAGAAATTTAAAGAAAAACATGGGGTATTGAGATTACACAAAACACAGGAAATTCAGGGTTACAAATGGGTTTAAGAAAGACCCAGCTGTGTCACAGCACAGAGGATTAAGACAGGGAGATCTGAAAGCTCTCTCTTCTTTTTCTGTAGACTATATTATCAGTAGCTCTCCATTATAGGATTATATGCCTACAAGGCATATGTATGGATCACCACATGAGGTGTGTTCTGTAATTGTTGGATTGGGATTAAGACATTTTATTGTTTGAAGTCAGTCTGAGTTTTAAGTGTTTTAGACATCCTGGTGGTTCCTGCCTCTGCTCCCTTCAGAGGTGGCTGTGTCCTGTCGCAGGTGGCAGTGCCCCAGAGGAGCCCACAGGGCTGCTCTGCCACAAGGGAAATGCCCTGGAGAGATGCTTGAGCCATTCCCCCTCTAGCACCCTGTCCCCAGGAACCCCCCAAAACTGCTCTGGGACTGAACTCAGAAATCTGAGCTGTGGAGCGGGTCTCGTAAGCCTGCTGGTGAACCATGCAGGAATCCCGTGGTGCTGGCAGACATTTCTTTTCAATTAGTTAAATTCCCAAAGTAAGCAGATAGATTTCAAGTGATATCAGCTACAAATATTTCAGTCTGCCCGAGGCAATTGCAATGCACCATCTGTGGGGCCCCATTCTCAGGGTTTGCAGGACAGGGACAAACCTGCCCCACTGATGCTGCCCTGAGGTGGCAGTTCAGCCCCATGGCACAGGGAGTCCTGGGGCAGCCTGGTCCCCCAAAAGGGCAGGAGGTCGCAGGATGTGATCACTCATCAGTGAGACAGTGCTTCGCAGAAAACCCAATGGCTCTGCTGTGGCTGAAGCCCATCCATGGCAAGAGCATGACCCAGGCATGAAGGAGAGCCCCCCAGGTGACAAGAGCGGTGCAGATCCCATCCTTACACCACCAGAGAGCACAGCAGGCCGCTCTGCCACTGGGAACATGTCAGGACAGCACTCCGACAACCCTCATTTCTAACCTAAACCAAGGTTTGCGTGCAGCTGCCTGTGCTCGGACTCATCAGGGCACTTCTTCTGTGTGTGCACTATAGCGTTTCTCATTTCAGGTGCTCAAGGTTTTCTTTCTTTGTTACCCAAACAAGAACAACAGCCAGCCGCAAGCACTGTGTGTGGCACAGAACCCAGGCAGTAGTGGCCGGCAGTTTCTCAAACACAATCCTTTGGCACAGCGACACCCAGGCCACATTCACCTGGGCACAGCATATGGAGCAGAATGGGAAAGCAGGCCTCCATTTTGGCCTGCAAACAGAATTTGTTTTCTGTCACCCAAAACAGGTGTTTTAACACCACTTAGTTGGCATTACTGTGATTAGCCCGGTCTTTACCTTCTGAAACAGGTGTCTCACACTGGGGCTGCAGAGGGGCTGTGGAGCACATGGCCCAAACCTGGGGGCATGGAGGGGTTCCCACCTCTCAGGGCTGGGACACACCCACCCCACACACTCTGCTTCCCACCATCAGAGAATTGGCCATGTGAGCACCAAGGGACCCATGGAGTGCTTCTCCTCCAAGAGTCCAAGTTGGCCAGGAGTGGGACCGTGGAGAACATTCACCTCACCTTCAGATAACGGGTTGGCATATCAGGTGAGGCTGCTGGACAGGACAGAAGTCAGTCATGTTCAATACCACTGATCTTGTTGACTGTGAGATGGAGAGGAACCTGTGAAGTCCCATAACTTCAGGGGTGGTGGGGCACTGGAATAGGTTGTCCAGGGAACTTGTGGGTGCCCCATCCCTGGAAGAGTTCAAGGCCAGGTTGGATCGGCCTTGAGCAGCCTGGCCTAGTGGAAGGTGTCCCTGCCTGAGGCAGGATGGTTGGAACAAGACGATCTTTAAAGTTCCTTCCAATCCAAATCATTCTGTGACTCTATGATTCTATAACCTGTGTGGGTAGTTTAGCTTTCTCCCTCCAACTAATATTATTCTGTGCTTAAATCACTAAGCAGGACCTGCATTTGCCCTGCCAACTCTTCAGTACTCTTCTCCAGCTATCACTGCTGTTCCTTATAGTTGGAATCAAGTCTTGGCTCAACTGAGTAAACTTTGATCAGCAAAGATTGCGGATCTTGGTGCTCATCCCTCTTCCTAGATATATTGTGCTTGTGTTGGAGCCTACTTTGCATGTGTGCCAATCCCTTGAAAATAGGCCCATTAAAGAGCAGCAGCATTCATTAATCCTCTACTATATAATGCAGACCACAAGGAACTTTCCAAGGGGTTTGGCAAGGGCAGGCAATGCTTTGACTGTGCCTGTGAAGGATCTGCTGTCTGAATGGAGGCACCTCAGATTTCTTGCCCCTAGAGAAAAATCCTCTACACACATACACATGGAAGGGATCATCAGCCTTTACAGAGGCCACAAAGGTTTGGGATTTCTTCAGAAGTTGGTAACAAGATTGTGTAAGAACCAAATAACCTTGCAAATAGCTGTATCCCATTAGTTATGAGAGCAAATGCTGGGCTGAATTAAATGTTGATTGTGGCTTATGAAGTGTCTCTGTACACATAACCTTGGGCAAGACCCAGAAATTCTGGGCTCTGCATTTGAAAGGCAGCTGGCTAAACAGCTGTGACAAAATAATCAAAAAAAGCACTGTTTATTTGCTCAATACATTAACCAAGTGATTAGCTGAGAAATGGGAGAACCAGAAGAAAGAAGAAACCTTTCCCTTTGTGTGAAATCTGTTTTTCAGACTTTCCACCAGTATTATACACTCCTGGAAAACAAAACTAAGCTCGATATATCTCAACTCAGCCATGAAAGCTTTCCCCAGACTGAGTGATCAGCTCAGTGCATTGCTCAGACCTTCATGCAGGTCTTGCTCCTTCTCTTACAAAATTTGAAAGGCAGCGAGATAATTATGGATTAGTTACAGCTCTGTTTTATGAGGGACAAACATTAATTCAGGAGTTCTAGAGGGCCTCAGGCAACCAAACCTCAGTGTTTCCTTGCTATTTAGTTATTCCTGTATTTCCCTTTTAGCAGCTCAGACTTTCACAGGTGACTGCTTCTGCTACTAGACAGTGAGTAAATCTGCTGTACGTGGTGTCATTCCTGATGTAGGCTGGCTCAAATAAAATATTTAATTCTGTTTGAGAATTCTTACTTTGTTCTCTCCTGGTTGTCCAGGCTCCCCACTCAGCCTTTCCTAAGTTACACTAATCATTTGCAAATTCTTTCCGCAGGCCTCTTACCTGCTGTCGTTACTGTGCTGTCTTAGCCTTGTAGTACACTGGGAAAAAATGCTCTTCTTCCTCCTTGAGAAAATTATAGAGGAGCTTTCTGCCCCTCTTTCTGTACTAAATCTCTAGTTAATGTTAGATCACTTCTGGAAGATCACGCACAGATAATCAAAGAATCTCCCCACTGCTGTTAATGCACTGTGGAAAAAATATTTACAGAGTCTGTGAACTGTTAATAAGCAATCCTGGGCTTTTCTTTCTAGGCATAGAATAGGAGTAATCTTCTACGGGCCATGAATACAGTGAGGGAGTGGTTGCCAAAGCACTGGATTTGGGGCCATTTGAGGTGCTGTAGGATGTCCTTGATGGCCAGCAGTTTCTGCTCTAAGTGCCCCATCGGTCCTGTGTCACATCTCCCAGGTCTGTGCAGATATCTCCAAGACTCCCAGCTGTCTAAAATAATATTAGAGCACCTCTGGTCTCTTGTGGTCCCCTATGGCCTCATCTGGGATCAGAGCCAGATTTAGTACTAGCCTTGGATCTGCATCTGGACTTTGGGCACCAAAGCTAGTATGAATATTCCCTCTTGGGACACAGCACAACCGTGGTGCCTGCCTGTGTGTAGGTCTGGTTGTGCCTGCACAAGCTGGAGCACACAACCAGCCCTGCAGGGAGGAGGAACAAGGCAGGGAGGTCAGTCCACCCCTTGTGCCTCTGAGCAGGAGATGGATTAGGCTGGCAGCTGCCCCCACCAGTGCAGGGTCCTGGAGAGAGGGCCAGAGCATAGCCCTGCAGATGTGTGGGGTAAGATACTGGACCAGGGGATTACTGAATGAGTCAGATGTGAGTAAGACTTGATAGACCTGAACTGACCCAGGGCAGTTCTCTAGGTCAAACAGAAGAGCAGGACTTTTGTGGAAGGAAGGTCTAGTCTATCTGGAGCCAGGCAGGAGCATCTCTGTAAAAACACAGAAAACAGCATCCTATCTTTCAAGTACACTCAAGCAATGAAAACAGCACTCCTACTGATTAAAGCATAATAAATGTAATGAAAAACACGGTAAGCTATTAGTGACTGCTACCTGTTATGCATTTGTTTTAAGTCCTTTGAATGCTGATAAACTCTTTTCCCCCACAGAAAATCTCCCTACATTATTGCTGTTTCCCTTACTCAACACATTTGCAGTCATCACTAGTAAATGCAAGTAATGAATTCAGGAGGAGTCTGGATGGCATAATAATGCTACACACTACCACAGCTACCACCCAGCAATCCCAGGATGCTTAACCCACCCAAGTGGATTAATCCTCACGGTGTTGTTCTGCTGTATGTCAAGGCAGTGAAAGTCCCTACAGGCATAACAGAAACCCTTCAGGGCACCATATTTCAGGGTCTGTGGGGCAGAAAGTCTATTTGGTACCAACCCAATGCCTCTAGGAAGTGTCAGATCTGCTCTGCATGCACTGTGCAGACAGTCCACACATGTTCCATGAATCTGCCTCGCTGGATGTGTTTGGCTCCCAGCACACAGACTGTGTATTGCACATGCAGGAGGGTGTAGGAGGTTCAGTGAATCCACACAGTGGTCGAGCACTCAGGATATGTGAAGACCACCCAGTACTTTTAAAAATCACCAGAAGAGCCGATGGTGTGAGCAGTTTGTGCAAGACAGAGCAGGGACTGTCATCCTTTGCTGTGTATGTTCACAGAGGAATAGAATGAGGTGAAATTACCCTCCTGGAAATGCTGGACCCTCTTGCTCACATGCTATGCAGCAGCTCTATGCATGTGTTATAGAAATGTCAAGGGGATTCAGCTGTCTGGCATCCTGCTCAGATTCCTGGGTACAAAAAGAGTCAGCAATAACCAAGCTGCATGTTAGCTCTAATCAGAGCGCTGAGAATCAAAAGAGGAGCAGGATTGTTAAACTGTTCACCATGAAACATTTAACAACACAGCTTTGGTATTACAAATGTGCCTGACTTCACTGGTAGTACATTGAGCAACACCATAAAACTGATATTAATGTGTTTTTTATGAAAGCACTAGCAAGGTGAGTTGTCTTACTCTCAGACAGCACCAAAATCAGGTCAGTAACAATATCTTCAATTCTGAGCACGTGAACAGCTTACCAGGTCCAAGAGGACCAATCACACTTTTACATATCTTGCTGAACTGGAATCTAATTCAAAAAGCAGGACTTACTGCAACCAGAAATATACTGTATTCCATGCATTTTCCTCCACATGTTGAACTGGGAAGTAAAACATTGATTTGTAGGACATACCCTATTCCTGCATCATTGATGCAGTTACATCTCTGCTGAAGTGTAAATGTTCACTAAATTATTGAAACCCTTGTAATGTTGTAAAGGAAAATGTTAATATTAACAGGACATGCACAAATGCCTGCAAAACCAAGAAATCAATTGTAAATAGATAGACAGAAAAAAAATGTATCTTTATTTTCATTTCAGTGATCCGTGTGGCCCTGCAGTGAACTCCAATTTAGAAGGGAACTAAATAATGTTTTGCAACTGGTCAGAAAATTCTAATTCATTTGCAGAAGTTTTTTAAATATTGCAGATATTTTCCTAGTATTACAGTGGGAAAAAAAAATCAATGTATTTTTAAAACTATTTAGAAACAACAAAGAAGGTGTTTGTTAATAGTCAGCTCAGAGCTTTGCTGAAATATTAAATGCACACATCCAGCCATCACAAAAACTACAAATGTCATGAATTTGTTTACTACTGAGAAGGAATAGCTGAAATGTACACTGTGTTACAGTGCAAGACAAAATGAAGCAAACTGTTTATGCAAAGGAGCTGTATAAGTTTCATCATGTGGTGCCCCTCACATTTGTTTAGGAAAAAAAGAATAGAATATTCACTTCTTTACCCAAAATTCTGTTTGGGGAATGAGGGTCTAGGGGAGATAAGCACAGAATGAACCAGTTCCTTTCATCTATCTCTCATTGCTGCATCCAACTCAGTGGAAACTGCTTGATGCTAATTCCACAGCAATATCCCACTGCACCAGCCCACAGGGATGTCATGGAGGAGGATAATGCTCACAAGGTCTCTGTATTTTTGGTGTCAAACAGGAGTGGGATTTGGAGGTTGGCTGGAGAACAGAAACAGGAGCCAAGGCGCCTGGGAAGTGCAGGCAGCCAAGGCAAACTGCAGCACTGCTTCTCCACGCACACTTCCCGAGATCAGCAATTTTAAGGGACAGGTTTAGGGAGAAGTTTATGTCTGTCATATTGCTGCCTGGAATCAAAAGACAAAACTTTCCAAACAATATTAAGAGTGGTAAGATAAAAAGCAATTATTTAATGGAAGCTTTCAGGTGCACAACTATGGCTCTGTGCACGTGTGATACAGGATTTCTACAACTTTTATAAGGTTAATTAATTAGTATATCTAGCACGTACATCCAATCGGAGATCAGCTGCCCCAGTAACCCACCCTTGGGTCTGCCCCTTTGGAGTTGGTCCAGGAGGTTGTTTGCCCTATATGTTGTTATGTCTCTCAAGTTCTGGTGAAAAACCAGATGTCCTTGTTAGAAATTCTCTTCTTGAGAGTAAGACTAAAAAGAGTTTCAAGAATGTATTAGAAAGGGTTAGCTTATTGTTCTAAAATGTGAGAGAGGGCAGGAAAAGCACTAGAAACTATACAACTATATATTAAAAATCTACAAAGCTACAAATATATGAAAAAGCTAAAAATCTTCAGGCATCAATATCACACAGTGCAAGCCCCACCACACCTGTAGGCTGTGCCATGCCTATGCTGCTGGTAGACTCAACCATTAAGGTGCAACCTTGGAATGTTCTCCGTGATGCTGATCCCTAAAAAGGAGAGCCGGCTTGGAGCATCCAGATGAAAAGCAGCTTCTGCAATGGTGTTTATCATCCTGAACATTTTCACGAGTGTAATGCAATATTATACAGCTAACTATATGGTTTTATTAAAAATCACCCATTGCCTTGGTCCTTTCTGAAGAAGATCTATGTGTTTGCGGACCAGAATATTCTGCTGATGAGGAATATTTTTCTCCTGGCAGGAATCCAAGCATTAAAATGTGGGTTTTCGTAGCTGTGGTGAGTAATCTGTCAGCAGGGAAACCATGACAGCCTAGAGGAGGAAGAAAGCAAAAAAATCCAATCACACTGGAAACAGATACTCCATAAAAATAAATAAGGGGGAAATATTTTCCAGCTCTGAAGCCTTGTGTTGAAAATTATTGTCCTGACAAAAATGGCGCACTTAGATTTATTTGCTAGAATTTCTGATGATGAATCAGGCAAGAGCTGAAAATCAGTTAGGATGTTCTGTATTGCAGCTGATAGATTTTCTCAGTGTGGACAAAATATATTAATGGACAGCTTAGGAGCAATTCAGACAAACATTTAGATCAAATGCTGAGGCCTTTTTGGCATGTTGTGATGTATTCTCAGCTACTTCTAGGAGATGCTGTAGGTACCCAGACATCACACGGGCTGACTTGTGGATTTCAGCAGTTTCCATTAGCATCAGTGAGAGCCATACTAGAATACGGGCTCTGAAATTTATACCAGTTCAGCTATACTTTCTGTAGTAAAACATTAAAATCCTCACTGAGGTGAACAGTGTGCCATCTACCCCTCCTGCCCTGCCTGCCCAGCCTTAGGCATGGCTGTGAAATGGGAATGATAGGACTGTCAGCTAAATAAAACGTGGTGTTGCAGAATCTCAGCTGTCCCTCCCACACCCGTGCACACAACAAATCCCACGCTTGCTTGGCCTGGACAAGGCATCACCTGGTTCCCACTGCTATGATTTCACAGCAGGGTCTCTCTGCACATTGTTATTTTGGCCCAGAACTGGATTTATGAGGGTTCTCCAGGGGCTGTGATCTTGCTGCCTGTCCTTCCTTTCCCCTCATCACTGCCCAGTGTGACAGGTCACCCCAGGCACACAGAGGTGGCTGAATTACAGCTGTGCAGCCCCTCATTGCTGCCCATTCGTGGCTGCACTCAGCCCTGCTTGGATCTACAGCTGAGCAAATAATCTATTCTTCAGTTTTCTCTCTGTGCTGAAAGTGGTAGAAAATACTATATAAACAGGACCCATCCATTAATTATTTTTATAGCTTGATAAAATACAAAGATGATATTTTTCTTTTCCCCTCAACCCCCCAAAAACGTGTGCACTTGAAACCCAAAGTAAAGGGATTATTTTCTTTTTTAGAAAATAATATTTAGGGCAATTAAATTGCAAAATTAAAATTAAAATATGAGCATTTTGTTAAATTTTAAGGCCAAACTATGAATTTAACACAAGTTTGTTAGCAATTTTCACTGTGTCCAATGCCTGAGATTTTAGTAAACACAAAACTCAACCCCTTATTTATTCATTTGGAGCACATCTAGGCTTCCTCTCAGAGCTATGACAATGCCATTTCTGTTTTTCTTTTCACCTCTGAAAGTTTTCACTAGCTTTTGTCAACTTGGTGGTTCTAAAGCCAAAAATAAATAACAGGCTACTGTGATCTGGCAGTAATTTTCTGAAATTCTAGGAATGCTGAGAGAGGAGTTATGGTTTATGTTAAATGCCAAGTGTCCTCTCATGGTTCCCATGGATCACACAGTGTTGCCCACACCGTAACTTCTCAGTATCTTTCAAATCTTTGCTCTTCCAGCACTTTCTCAAGGAAAGTTCCCATTGGTGTCAGCAGCAGCTTCTCTTGACAGAAAATAACTAGCTTTAAGTGTTTGGGAAACTGTAGTTTCTAAGACGAGACCCTGGGACCTCACCATTCAACACATTTTAATTGAGAAATTGAGTTAATCATTAGAGTAAATCCAGAGATTTAATTACCAAAAGAATAACAGTTCATATTGTAGATTTCACTTAGTGATAAAACCTGGGTCAAGCAACAGCAGATAATCACCAAAATAGATCACATTTGTGCCCAGAAGTATTTGTGCTACAAATATATGTTGCCTGTAGTCAAAATTGTGATGTGCTCTGGGGTGAATTTGAAACATATGTTTTAACATTTACTATTTATTGTGGAACCAGGCTCAATTCAAGCCTGTAATGTAAGGCAGAACAGAACTGACCCTAACCTCCAGCTACTGTTATCTTCTCTTTTTTTTTTACCATAATTGTCCATTTTCTGTTTTCAGCCTCCTGGAAAACCAATGACCGTGGAGAATAAAATACTTCATCATCAACTTCTTCAGGTTTTCTGGGTAAACAATGTAAAAAAGTCCAGTTGGAAGCAGCAGATTTTGCAGTCTGTAGATTAAAAAGCATATAAAAATAAAGACATATGCGAGGACATTAGTAAAATCCTTAACTAGTAAAAATGTTAACAAACTTTATATTAACTCCCACTCTGGTTACTTGGATGATGAACTCAGAAGAATTCCACAGACTTCAAAAGAATTCCTCATCTGTGAATAAGATGGGAATATGTCCATGCAAGCCTGTAAGAGTTCAATGCTGACTTCACAAAAGTCAAAAAGTCACTCCAATTTCTCTGACTTTAGAAGGGGAGTGAAGACCCCCCTGCTGCACATGTTCTGCGGCTGGGTCTCATTGGGAAGCTCCAAAAGAGGCCAAGCCATGTGGAGTGTATGAAATAATTCAAACCTTGTTATCTTTGTGAGTTCTTTAAGCTGGAGGGAGGTTTCCATGTGTCTTGTCCACGGCTGTGGTGTTGTATTTCTCCGTTCCTTTTCTTACCAAATTGCCTGCCCTTTCCACATGGCTCTCCCTTCTCTGGCCCCTAGTCCTAACCATTCCCTCGGGTTTTCCCTATTGGTTCCTTTACCCAAGCTCTGCCCATGTGCCACCCCTATGCCCTGAGACCATTGGTCCACATGCTCTCTCTGCCCCCCCCCCATCCCCATTTAAACCACAGGCTATATGCTATGTGGTCTTCTCTGACTTTGGGAGCTGTGCAATAGAGATCCCCTGCAGTCCCCACGCGGGGAGCCTTCTCGCCTCCTCTATCACCACCTTGTTGTGGAGCAGACAGCTAGCCGGGACAGCACGGGCAGCCCGGAAGGGGCTACAGGAAGCAGCAAAGCTGCTGTCCCCAAGATCACCCCACAGAGCTCTCCGGGAAGGCTGCTGCGTGCCTTGCCACCGCAAGAAACCCACAAACTGCGGCACATGGCCCCACTCAAAAACCCCCCAAATTCATCCTTTGTTGATGCTGATTCTGATAAATGCAAATTATAAGAACATAAACAAAAACCTAAATCTTAGTTTTTACCTGCATTGTAATCTGATAACCTTGAAAGGCCTTTAGTCTTTCTTTCTTTTCCTCTTCTTGTCCCATGCTTATCCATGTGTCTGTAACTAAGACATTGGCACTGTCTGCAGCTTCCAAAGGGTCTGTTGTGAGAAGTAACTTGGTGCCATACTAATGTGAATAAAATAAGGAAGATCACTAAGACAAGGAACTTCACTTGTAATGAAAATAAGCTCTATTCAAACTATTCTACTAGTCTGTTTCTTAGGCTCCTACCTCTTTGGAGTTCTGTTCTGCTATTTTAGTTATCCTGAGGTCTGGTTCAAAGCCCTGACAAAAGAGATAATGGGTAACACGTCATGGAACATGTGTAAGATCTTCACTACTTAATAACACTGGTTAAAAAAATACTGATTGAACCATTTGCCATGGAAGAATATGTTTCAGAACTGTAAAACTTGAAGAAATTGTGTTGATTTTGTTGAAAGTTTATTTTGGAGATAAAGTGGTGGAAAATGTTCTAAAAACATAAGAAGAATGTATTTTGACAGTTACAGAATTAAATTCATATACAGCATTTAATTTTTTTATTCTAAACTGATTTTTAAAAATATTTTATATTGTATTACAATGCAACATTCTAAAATGCTGCACCACCAGTTTAAGCCAAATGAGATGCAACACCTCCACCCATCTGAAACAAACTACAATTTTTTTTTGGTGGGGGAGACTGCATGGGATGACTCTGTAAGGCTTTGTCAAATGGAATTGTGATCCTTCATGATTTATACTCCTGCCGTGAATTCCCGTTTCTGATGTTGGACTCAACAGAATCACTCCTGCTTTGCATCAAAATAACTGGATCAGGATTTTGTACCTTCGTTCTGAAAACAGGCACTCACAATAGACGCAGGCACCCCCAGCTGGCGCCCTTGAGCAATGCCTGAGTGTTTGAGACAAGCCTGGGTGAAGTTTGCCTTCCTTTCTCCACTAGCATGGTTTTTCTCACCCTGGGAGTGGCGATCCGCAGGTGCATTCCCAGCTTTGCAGCGCTTGTCAGGAAGGAGTGGAGGACATTGTTGCCGTCCCCGATCCAGGCGATGGTGAGTCCCTTCAGCCCTCCATAGTGTTCCTGCCAAAGCAATCACAAGCTCCGCGGTTACATTCCGGAGGAGCTGTGCCGGCTGATGGGCAAGAGGGAATGATCAGACTGGTCTGTGCAAAGGCAGCTAGCTGCCTTCAATGCTACCTGCATGGACCACACCTGAAATCAGTGCTCCTATAGGATGGTCACAGAGGGAAAGCCCCCCCATGTCATACAAGAAGGCTCAAGTGCTGCTGCTTCCCCCGGAGAAGGACACACTGGCACATGAGCCACATGGTGAGGCTCAGGCTGACGGATTCAGCACCAGACGCAAAGTGGTTTTAGCGTCACTGATGTACAGCAGTTCTTTGGGGCTCATAAACATCAGCAAATGTTAGGAATTACTAATTTAGACTGTCCTAATGCCTGGAATAGAACGCCTTCCAGCTTTCCCCAAATTGTGAAAATACCCCTACTGAGGTTTGCTCTGGCTTGGTTGTCTCTACATGCTGTTCGCAGTGGCTGTGGCCATGCCCTGGGAATGCATCTTTACCCCGCAGCTTCACAGGACAGCAAAGAGCAGCACTCTGAAAGCAGCTGTGCCACTCATAGCCTGCAGCATTTGCTCTCCATTGTACAGCCAAAGAGTGCAGGGATTTTTTTAAAAATGTGGATTACCCGAACTTGAAACAGCATTACAGAGTTAACTGTGGCTTTGCCTGATGGCACTTACAGCCTGGCCATGTGCAATTACTCTGTCCCTCCACCCCAAAAGATAAGGCCTAGGGAGGAACAAGAGTAACAGGGGTTACATATTTCCAGAGCAGGACAATTCAAGGCTCCTTAACAAGCCTTGTTTTAAATATGCATGTTTATAGGCACTTAAGCTAATACCAAAATTTTTGCAAAGACATAACCAAATTCTCGTGTAAGCCTGCTCTGTGAAACTCTACCTCATGGCTTGAAACACTTTCTGGAGAGCCTTTTATTCTTAGTTCAAATCTGGGCCATGCTACAATTGCATTGCAGTAGCTGGAAGCCAGACAGTGTTTCAACGCTTTGTGTGACATGATTCAATGCTTGTCAGAGAGGATAAGCATCCACACTGTACTAAGTGGCAACCTTGCAGGCAGTTGCAGAAAAGATGCCAAAAGACTGAACAGGAAGAGGGCTGGGACTACCCCCTCCACTCCTGGCAGCAGCTTCTCCTAAACAAATAGTTTGTGAAGTTTTTCCAGAACAAGGTTACTACCATTTCTTCCAGTAAGCACAATTTTGAGTCAAAAATAGTAGTACTTAAAATATTGAATGACATTAAAGGACTGTAAAAATCTAAACTTAATAGATTCCTAGACTGTCCAGGTTTAAGGGCTAAAACTGTGGTATTGCAGAAGTATTGCTTTTTCAGCCAAAGTTTGTTAACAGCAGGCTCATTGGCAGAGGGTGGATGCAAGGGCATTTACAGGAGAACAAATCAGGACTTTGTGGACATGGAAATTATTTCAATATAACCATTCTGCAGGTCTCCAAGGATCTTTCAAAGTCCTTCCACATCTCCTAGCAATGCTGCTCCTAGGAGAAGGCCAAACTGAAGCATTTATTTAAGGTGTTGTTTCTATTTAGGGCTTAGTGATAGTTGAGACCGGAACCCACAGCCAGAAGCAAACAAGACAGTCTCGAGTTCTTTTCATCTTACTGCTTAAAAATAGACATCTCAGCCTTAATACTCAAAGCATTGGCCGGAGTCACAAATATACTACGTAAAACAACTGCACCTTATTGCCAGCTGCTGCTCTGCATTAAAAGAAGCACAGTGCATACTAAGTACTTTCCTCTGTTTTCCCAAGCCACTAGCTGTTACAGATAAAATATGGAGTACTGGACGTGTCTGTATAATGATCCCCGACATGCACTGCAAATTGCAAAGCCGCGTCTGCAGTGCCTACTGGATAGAGTGGACATAGCTGAACTGATTTTAATGAAGATATTTTGCTAATGGAAGGAGTCAAGGCAGAATCAAGCTGTGTATGTGCTAGTGGAGCCTGTTTTATATCCTGTGCTAGGCATTATGCTGCCACTGGTGCACTGCTGCTGTAATTCAAACCTCCTCATCTAAAGCCAGATCACTGTGACTGTACTGCTTATAAGCAAACACACACCCTCGGCTTCCAACAAAGATGAGGTGACTCTGTTGGTCAGAAGCAGAAAGCTTGGAGGTAATACAAAAGCTACAGTAAATAAGACACACTTCCCCTCCTGCCCACTCTCTCTTTTATAGTATGTGCTTATGCAACCACACAGATGAAACCCCGCTAAAAGTGTTTTGCCATGATGATAACACTCTAGATTAAATGAGAGCCTTTACAATACCTGCTGATCACCAGAACCTCTGAAGATATTTCCCCTTTGCAACCCTCCCCAGTTTTTTCAAACTTTGTTATATTGATGTAGGCTTTACACCTGCATGGGTGTTCTGCGTTTCTCTCTACATTTGGACTCCTAGTAAAGCCACATGAAAAAATAACATATTTAGAAAGTCTAGAGCCCTTCTCCCTTATGAAGCCTCTTTGTCAAACTAGTAATTGCTGCTGTAGTGTCATAAAGCCTGCCTTTGTTATTCTTATGAAAAATTCCAGCTAAATCAGCAATACCAATTTTACATTCAACTTCCTCACCCTCATGTTGCTTTTACAATGTTACATTCTGTTTTTATCCATGGCTGCAGTGTATCAGTGTATCCAGCCCTGGGAAAAAATAAGCATGCTCAGAGATTTGACCCTGCTGTATGTGTGGAGAAGACTGGGTTAACTAATTAGGGACACTCGTGTCTGCCTCTGCCTGGACTTGCTTCCAGCGAGACTGAAACTCTGACACCGTTATAGATTAATTCTGAAATGTTTGACCACAACTGTCATAACAGCCCTCAATTAAAACAAGCTTTTGAATAATGAATCAATAATCTGTCAAATTTTAAAATGGAGTGCCAGGGACTAATCAAAGCTTTAGCCCTTTGGGAGACAGTGCAATCCAGTAAATGAGAAACTGGGCAAACTTGTATCTTCTGGCTCTCAAACTGGGCTTAAGGCAAATGCCAGGCCAGTTATCTTTCTTACTCCCACACTGGTTTTTGTCGTGGTTATTGATACAGTATATTCTAGAGGATCAGGACAGATCTTATCTGGGATTTCTAATTGTTAGAATAATGAAGATGATGATGGTGATGAATTTGAAAATGGTAATAATTTGAGGTCTTGGGGTCACACATTGAGGAGAAGTTGAGAATATATTTCAGCCCTCTTCAAGCGGGGCAATGCTGTTTGTCATGCTGTTCAAAAAGAAATCTGTGTGTTTCTGATGTATTTCTTATGCTAACCGTTGCTTTCCAAAAAAGAAAATTCCCCCCAGACCAGTGACATAAAAAGCTAGTGGCATATGGATCCACTCTAATTACCAGTCTGGCCATCCTGCAGTCAGCTACAAGTGAGCTGATTTGGCCAGTGACATTAATATCAATTGAATCAATGTCAATACCCAGGCTGTCTCTGGAATACAATTTGTGTGATGCTGCCCTCCAGCCAAGCTGAGCAGAGCAGAAGCTGAGCCACAGCTCCTGCCCACGACGCTGAGAGGCACCGGGTGGACTCAGCACGAGGTTGTTACACGGCTGCAGCACAGCAGAGGAGTAAAGGTGCTCAGTGCGTGCACGCTACCAGCACACAAACTCACAGTCTTTAAAGACCAAATCCCCAAAACCTGAAAATCATGTTCTTTACATGTTTGCAACCATTTGGAGTGGGTTATAACTCGAGCAAACTCAGTTCAACACAACTCTCAAGAAAGAAGGTAGTATATAAACACTAAGAAAAACATTTATCTTGGCATAATAGAGGGAATTAACCCTGAGCACAATATTAAAGGACAGAGCCAGCTTAGACTTCAAGCATGTGAGGGGATCCAGGTTGCTCAGGAAGAAGGCACAGGACAGGAGGATGCTGAACCTGAGGAATTTCACCACAATATTCATAACAGGAGTATACTGTATGATCTGAAAAGAACACCCTGAACATTTACAGGATGAGAATTCGCCCTAAATACAGAATGAGAATTGACAGCACTGAAAATAAACCAGCTACATTTTTTGGGGGATGCAATGGACTATACTAAAATAACCATACTAAAATGCACCTGAATAGGGAATCAGAAGCTATAAGCAAGAAAACATTTTGACAAAACAAACCAGGCAATTATGTAGTTTCAGACCAAAGAGAAAGTACTTGAGGAGGATTCAAGAAGGCACATGACAGCATTAATAGCATATAGAAAATGGAAGAATAAAAATGTGGTAAGCTTGAAGGGGGCCAGAGTGCATCTAGAGCTCCACTGGAAAACACAGAAGAAAAAAAAAAAGAAAAAAAAGTACATTTTGGGTATGTACTGACAGCAGGGAGTAACAGATCCAGGCAGGAAAATATTTATGGGGGTAAGGAAGAGACATTTTTTAAAGAGAAATAAGCTGTACAAAATCTGTAGTAACATTTAAATATTAGGCTAGCAGTCTGTGCCACTATTGTAGTTTGCATATATGTATAAATCAAATAAATTGCCTTTGCATAGCACAGAAACAGTCTAAATGTTAAATATGGACTTTCAACTAATTTAAAGAATCAGTGGCACCGTTCCACACCCCTGTATTAATCTTCTTGCAGGCAGTACTTGGATGATATCTTGCTGAAAATCCCACGAGAAGCTTGATTGTCGTAAGCAGTGACTAGACCCCGTGGCTCACACCTCTTCAAGAGGTAATCTCACTTCTGTGACCTGGTAAAGTTCATTATATGATTAAAATGTTGTTTCATTACATGCCACTCCAGTCTTCTCCAACTCACTGTACAATGCAAAGAGGAAAAAAGGGAGCAGAGAAACAGGTCAGAAAGGGAAAGTTCAGGCAGTACCATCATCCACAGAGAGCTGCTGAGAGCTCTCCCCTGCCTGCACCTCTCTCCTGGGTAAGAAAGCAGGAAAGTGTGTCAGCAACCAGCAGCACAACATGCCCTTGGCACAGCAGGGTGGCCACCCAGCTGCCCTGTAAAGATCTCCTGAAAAACTCTGGGCTAAAGAACGTGCTGGAAAGAATCAGAGAGAGATGGGTAGATGGAGGAAATGGTGCTCTGCTTATTTGGCTGAGTGTGCATGTGCTGCAAATTTTAAAAAACTTCCATGTCTGTGTAAAAGCTAAGCCATTCCTTGTGATGTAAGTGCTCGCTTTATTATGACACCTCTCCATGTCAAATACTTCCTTTGTTTGAGCACCAGCTGTTATGGACCTGTTTCTTCATCAGGTAAAATGGTCAGGGATACTCTTTCCACAGACATCCTCCCTCGTGTTTGATGCTGCAAGGACACCCCATGGTGTTGGTGCCGCCCTTGGTATTCAAATCAGGCAACAGTGCAGCCTGTGGGCTCATGTTCACCCAGAATCTCTACCGTGGCTGCCCTATATGAGGATGCAATGGAGGATGAACAGAGGGTGATCAACAGGGCATGTACTCATCCTGCTGTTTTCCATAGGTCTACCCCTAAGATCAGTGGAGAAAGAGATGCAACTCCAGAAGGTGATTGAGGTGCTCAGTGGTCTCTCTACATTGACTGGAGGTGGAGTAGAGGGCGACAGCACTCTCAACCTGTCTGCTGGAGTCAGTAGCCTAGCTAAAACCAGGCTTAGGGACAGAGACATCCATGGTTGTGTGCACTGTGAGACCCAGATTGTTCCTGAAGACTGTTACTCACAAGTGATACAACGCTAATTAACAAGGTGTTTACAAGACAGAACACCTCACAAAACACAACCGGAAGATTCTCCTGGTTTATATTTGCACACAGTGTTTATAATGAAATGATGACATTCTCATTACAACTTACTGTCTTGTGCAATTTGAACACTGAGGCTTGCTCAACGTGATCTCACAGATCTCCCTTATCCTGAGGTCTGTGAAGCATCTTAGTCTCAAGTTCACCAATTTTTGCTGGTCTCTTCACTGCTAGTATAAGAAATTTACAAAAACATACTTAAAATAAAAAAAGTAATTTTTGCCAAACGCACGAGTCTTTCAGTATTTAAGGTTTAAAGCATGAATAAATTAGTATTACTCTTACTAAATCTTTCCCACATACTAGATGTCCCATAGCAAAGTTTTCAACAGCTGAGAAACACAGCTGAATGAATCAGAAAATTATTCTGCCCTGCCGTTTTCAAGCAGTGTGGTTTTTATTCATTCAGAAAGTAAACAAGGTCACGGGAGTTCATCATAGTTGTCAACCAGCCCTGCAGTATAATCTTTTTTATAAGCCAGATCATCAATTGATTGTAAAACCACATAGTCCTTCTGTTCATAGATAAACATCTGATATTCTGTGTGTAAAATGTTATCCTGCTGTCGGATCCACTGTTACATTAGATAAAAATAAAAAATACGATCTCTTTTAACTGTTCTTTGATGTGAGCAAAGTTTAACCTGGTTAAAGTGCCTGAACACTAAGCGTTTGTACTGGTAGCATTAACTGGCTTTTCAAAACAAATTTGTTCAACCAATTTCCTAATATATAAATAGTGATTCCTTTTAGGCTGTTCATAGGTTAGGGAGGAATCAAGAGTGAACTACTGAGTGTTTTTAAGTCAGGGGAAAAACTTCTGCTGGCTTTGCCTGAGCCAGCTTCTCATCTTTGTCTTAATATGTACAGCCTGCTATACATTCTTTGAATTGCAGACTAATTCCAATGAAGTACTTAATTTTATTCTTAACTTCAGTTCTACTACAGCTGATACGACTACGTAATTGTTTTAAATTAAACAGGTCCTTAATTATATTGCTGAATGAAGATCTCTTTAAACAACAAGTGCCATGTAATTACTACTTTGAAAAACCTAGGGATAAATGGTTTAGAAGATGACTTCCTCAAATACTTACTAAGACTTAGCAAAAAAAATTGTTATGTTTTTACCTGAAGAGTTAGGTAATCAGCTAAAATCTGGAGAGGATGGTGTAAATCAGACAATCCATTGGTTATTGGGATCGTGGCTTCTTTCGCCATTCGGTCCAGATCATTATGGTTATAAACTCGAGCCAAGATCACATTTGTCATGCTGGACAGCACCCTAGAGATGGCAGAAAATACTCAAGTCAAACATAATAAATATACCCGTGTTGCACTCTTCAGTATGCACCACATAAATATTAATGAGAAATGGTAATAAATCAGTATTTTTCAGCTATCTGAATAATTTATCATGCCTGCAGAACAGACTCAAATGTAGACATTTAACAAGCTGCTAATAAGTAAGACATTTCACTTCCTAACACTACAGGAGTAAGTAAATGAAAACTACTGCTCTATTTTATGGTTTTTTCTGTTTAGCATTTCATTGTAGATGGAACATCGATACACGTTAAGTTCTCTGAACTACAATAAGAGATTGTGTGATACTGTAACATTTGACGAATTTGATAACCTCGAAAGAGATAAGGTATATGATTTTTTCAGTCCAAATGCAGCACTGACTGAATATTACAGACTCTGTATGGTAGCCCAACTTTGAGGGTCAGCAATACAGATCTAATTTAGATTACCACAATTATTTACTGATCTTAATAACCACAGAAACAGAACAGGCTGGTGTTGTTGGCCTGCTTTCTGCTATCTAAACACCTGTGTATTGACTCACATGGTGTCAGCACTCAAGTAATGCCCAAATTTGAAACTCAGTATAAGGAAAGGGATTGCAGGAGCCCCTGTACCACTCTGACATTAACCTCATTTGCTAAAGTGTGAAAGACACAGAGATTAGCATAGTGGATTAGCATAGTATACTCTGAATTTTTTAGATAAATTAAATATGGATTGGAACTCTTAATTTCTCTGCATTGCTGTGTTTTAATAAGGCCCTGAAGCCTGACTTTGAAGTAGCATTTTGTGTGTTTTCATGTTATCTGTAATAGGACCTTAAAACAAAACAAGGGGGGACTGAATTAGAAGTGTATGGAAAAAATCCTTGCGTTATCTGCCTTCCTGATTAGCCATGACAAATTCTTGCATCGCCTCTTGAGGAAATAAGGCTGTTAATACCAACATCAGCAAGGTCTCCTGATGAAGTCAGTAACAAGTATTTCCTACTGACATCAGACACTCTTCACACAAGCAAAACTCTTATAAAATGTTGCAAGACTGCCTGTAGAGCTCTCTCTGAAGAAAAGACTGTCAATAGCAGCTACAAATGAAAAGGAGCAACTGAACAAGGTTTTTACTGATTACAAAGTACTGGAACAGTTGCTGTTGGTGCCATTATTTCTTCTTAGCTCACCAGTTCCCTTTTCTGGGGGAAACCAGTTCTGTTCTGAACTAGTCACCAGGGATGTGATGCATGTGCCCTTTTGTTAGCCATCTCACGTGTCCACCCTAAAAAAGACACAGCCAGTCCCCATCAGTCAAGGAAAAGGGGCAATCACAGTGGGAAATTGCTCATTTTCCTTATACTTTTTTTTCCTTTAGGATGTCAGGACAGCTGATTTCTATTTGATGCAGGTGATCAAGAAATTAAAGATTGTTCTTTTATAGAGTATGCCATTAGGGGAAATTCAGCCATAACCACCAGCTAGTGAGAACTGCTGGACTTTCATCTTTAATCTGTTGAAAGCAGATATCAGACTTATGAGACAACTGCCAGCAAGACATCAGACAGTCCTTCTGCCAGCTTTTCTAGATGTCATATTTTACAGTAGGAAAATCATCTGTAAACTGGCTTTATTCTTTGTGAAATCAAAACAAGACTAAACTTGGGGGGAAAAAACACAAACAAATAACCCTCACCTGGAGGTGTCTGACTACAGGGGAATGATTAAGTCTCCAGTAATTGAATCAGTTTAAAGGAAACCATGTAAGGCTGGAATTGCATAGGAAAAAAAGGTCCTGAATAAATAAGAGTCTTCTCAAAGGTGAAGTTTTGGAAGCTGAGGGGCTGTAAGCACAGGCTCATCAGGTGACTACATTTAAGGTTCTTATTTTATCAACCACTAGGTCTTTCTCCCTTTTCATTCTTTTGCAAAACTGTGAGACTATGAACTTCAAAATCCCAGAGCCTGGAAATATGTTATATTGGAATACTGGGTACATTGGAATGCTGCACATCTCTCTTTTCAAAGTAATTTTTATTCCTACAGAGAAAACCTGGAGTTTTTTCCTCAACTATATCCTCTGAGGGATCCAAAATTAAACACAGGGGGTATGCCTTTTTGGTATGGCAGATCTCTGAATTTGAAAATGGGGCATCTGCATATATTTTGTATAGAATATTGCTATGCAAGGTAGTTTTGCTTTTGGTTTGAAAGTCTATATCCATTCAAAAGCTTTAAACTTCTGACAAGACTACTTCACTGTCACTCATAGTCTCACAGGGACATACAGTGGATGCGTTCTCAGCAAAGCAAACCTGTTCCCCATAAATGCAGATATTAATGCCCTAATATTTCCAGTGGACTGGTAAAATCATCCTATGAGTTCTTCAGGCCTGCCACTGAACCTTATGGCCACTGAGCCTTAGTGATGCCCAGTGGAACTGCTCTACAGTGGGAAATACAGACACAGTAGTTATATTTCATTTCAGGTAATATATCAGACATGTTAAACAGCACTGAAAGGCTTAGAGCTCCTTAAAGGGCGGTAACTTTTTGCCACTGTGTCAGCGCAAATGTAAATGCCTTGTGAAGCATGGAGGAGCTGATTTATGAGCAGGTAATAAGTCACTAAATATATGTTCACAGCAGGCTTTCAACCCTTACCTGCAGCAGTTCTAATAAAAATGGTGACTTTTATAGAGCTGTGCCCCTTTCGCTTTAAGTCTCAATCTCAAGTACTTCTAAGGCTTTGAGAGCCCCAGACACATGGCTGTAAATATTAGAAATATCTTCTGGGTCTACTACAGGCATTCTTTTTTTATTCTTACGTTAACTGATTGAGGTTGAGATGTCGTCTTTCATTCACAAGAAACACCAAGGAATTAACACTCTTGTTGTTTTTTTGGGTAAACTGCTCAGCCTTGATTATGCAGTCAGTAGTACTCCTGCTAATGAGAGCAGGAGTGGAGCAGAGCACATGGGACTCTCTAAGGATTGGGGAAAACCCCCTGTCCACTGTAGTAGGTGAGAGCTGTGACTCAGCAGAGGAGAAAAATCCCCAGGTCAGAGTCATAAACAGGGATTTGTCCTGGAAGAACAAGCAGTGACAGAGAAAAGGGGATTGAAGGCTTGCTTGGGAGGTGGGTACTGTAGGAATTTTATTCACAGAATGGAGATGCCTTCAGAATGGCTGGAAGATTTGCTTGCTTCTATTTATTGCCTTGTTTCTTGTAGTTTATTGTCTGCCTTTTTCCTTTTTGCCTGTGCAAACAAAGGCCATTCAGGACACTGTAAACAGAAGATTTAATGTCACTTTACTGTCCCATTTGGGAAGAACAAGAAATGAAAACTGGGCTATACAAAGCACATCTGGTTTTGTGTCAGAACACACCTGGATTTGCTGTAGGGTTGGCATCTGAATGGCAGAGAGCCTCCAGGTGACAGTCCTGCATGGCTGGTGGGATGATGCTTGGAGAGGTTATTGCAGGAAAGCGCTTTGGAAGGGCCCTGACTGCAGCCTCCCCCTTACTAAAGGTTTGGCTGCTGGGGCTCGCGGCCAGCTTTGCAATAGGGCAGATGAGGGCTGCAAGGTGATTAGAGGGATGGACCACCTCTCCTACAAGGAAAGGCTGAGAGAACTGGAATTATTCAACCTGGAAAAGAGAAGGCTCCAGACTGACCTAATTGCAGCCTTCCAATACCTGAACAGAGCCTACACAAAAGATGGAGAGGGACTATTTACAAGAGCCTAGAGTGACAGGACAGGGGGAATTGGGTTCAAACTGACAGAGAATAGGTTTAGATTGGATATTAAGAAAAAATTCTTCACTGTGAGGCTGGTGAGGCACTGGCACAGGTTGCCCAGAGAAGCTGTGGCTGCCCCATCCCTGGCAGTGTTCAAGGCCAGGTTGGATGGGACTCTGAACAACCCGCTCTAGTGAAAGGTATCCCTGTCCATGACAGGGGGGTTGGAACGAGATGATATTTAAAGTCTCTTCCAACCCAAAACATTCTATGATTCTATTGTTGCAGCTCACTCTGATACTGGCAGAGTTATGTGTCTAGCAGAGAGTGACAGTTAAGTACTTTCAAGCCTCAAGGGACTGAGATTTTTACTATCTACCATCAACACCCATATGTCTTCCACTTCAGTAGTTAAAAACAAGAAAGGAAAATTTAAAATGTTCAAATGTTTGATGTTTTTTCTGAAATTCTCCTTGAGTTTCATCACAGAGAACAGCAACATAGTTCTCAAACAATCTCTCCCACTGACTGAGAACTGTGATATTCAGCAGAGGCAATGGAACTCAGCTGCCTGATTGCATATTTTGAATTGAGCCTGATGAGCTTGACACTGCATATCGTTCACCAGAACAAAAGGGACCACTCAGACACTGCTAACCTTCCAACAGCTGGGCCTGGCTGAATCGACCTCAGGCTGCACAAGGGCTGCCTAGAAAGCAGGATAATGCTAAGGCTGGATGAAGCTTTAATAGTTGGAGTGCTATGGAAAACAGCAGGAGCACCTGTGAAACATGACCTCATGTTCTGCCGGCTTTCTGCAACATCAGAGGCAGTCCACTGGAGAAAAACTCTGAGCTCAGGTCCTCCCTGCCACAGCAATGGAGACAGGCTGCTACCCATCCCTGCATCCATGTGGGACTGGGCATGACTGAGATCTTCCAGGGATGCCAGTAAGAGAAGAGAGCCATAGCCCAGCCTCCACAGCAGTCCTGTGGGTGGGTTCAGCTGGGAAGGAGGGCGCAGGAAATCTGAAACTGGCTACAAAGTGTTGGTCCAGTTTCATGCTGCTGAAATCCGGGGATCAGAAAGGCCCTCGGTGCCACCCTGCCACTCCTACTACAGCAGGCTAAGGCCCACCAGCATCTGGCTTAACTAACATAAATAATGTCTTTGCTTTTTGATTTTGCTTCCAGAGCGGCAGAACCAGAAGGTTTGGGTCTTGTTAGAATATATGTGCTGTCATCAGCGGAGTTACACTGCTACTGAGGTTCATAAAATGGTTCCATTTGTAAGTGTGAGCCTCATTAACACTCTGTATGCCAAAATAATTCTCAGTGTGGGAAGTTTTGGACAGCTTGAGTGGATGGAATAATGATTTACTGAGCTACAGATTCTGTAAGCTGATCTGTAAATATTTAAGAAATTTGGACTTCCTTCTGACATTTTCCAGAAAGAAAATATTAGTTTCCAAAATTCTGCAAGACAGGTGTCAGCCCAATCAATTAACAAATATGGTTTTCAATCAAGTGACATTTTACCAACCTTGCTGTATCTGTGACATTCTCATTAGTGCCCAGATGTATGTCTTGTGTTGTAAGGAAGGAAGGATGTCCTCCAAGGAGAGCAAATCCTACAGTGAGGACAAATTGGAAAAAAAAAAAAAAAAAGAGGGAGAGAAATTAGACACCAGCACCTCATATTTACAGCCAAGATTCAAAATCTTCTTGATATAAAATATATTTGCAAAAATAAAAGTAGAACTCAACAGGACATCCAAATGTCTCAAACACCTAATAATATATATGCTAAAATGCTAAAATAATTAGGATTTGACACACAAAAATTTCAACTAAATGTGCTTTGGAATAAACCCATTCAAATGCATGCCATCCTGAAATCCTTAGCCATGAGTTCTGCTCTGTGATCACAGGAACAGTCACTCAAGCTCCAAGGCTACACATTGCCACAAGCATCACTGTGGCTCCCTGTTAAGAGCCAGGGAATCCATTCATCACGCTGCATTTCTACTTCAAGGGACTTTGCATCCTACAAGGGCCATCTGAGTCACCAGGTGTAATTCCATATTCTTGCAAGTATCTACATTATCTTTCATGTGAAGTCACCCAGACAGAAAACCCTAAGCCTCCTCATACACTGTAACAAACTTGAATTTGGTCTCAAAAGACCAAGTGCCTTGAAAATGATAATGTGAGAGAGAGAAAAGGAAAGGTCTCAGGCCCTGCCAGCATCCCTCTACCCTGCAGTAGTCAGGAATTTACAAGGTGGCCCAAGGAACTGCATGGATTAAGTCTGAAGAGTAAAATCCATTCCTGAACAGGAAACCATGGAAAGACTTGAGCATCATTTAAGAATGTAAAACACTTTGGGGATCTTCAAAGGTGTCTGAACAATGTTTTGGATGAAGACAAATTACATGTTCTGGGCAACTCTGAGGTTCTCTCCTACCTTATTTTAGTTGCACCACCAGGAAAGTTACCACAAACAACCGTCTGACACAGACAGGGAGAAAAACAGCTTCTTCTCATTAATATTTGAATCTCCCCGGCTTTGTCTGGTTTAAGTCTAAAGCCTCTTTCTACTGCATCTGAGTGTAAAGTCCTTCATGGCCACACACTGGGAGGATGGGGCCTGATGGGGCTGTTTTATGAGCTGTCACAGGTGGTTTAGCATAAGCCTAGCATAGGTAACAGCATCCTAGAGCTGGGGATGTACAAAGTGCAGGATTTGAACTGGGCTGTAGGTAGCATTTTCTGTGTGCTGCTGAAGATTTTCCACATAACAACTCCCTTCTAGCACAGAAATTGTCTGCAAGGAGATCCTGCCCTATCACTAGTATTTATGACCGAGGAAATTTCCAGAGAATCTTAGTGTGGACAAACCAGCTTTGTTGAGACAACACTGTGGGGGCGTGAGTCTTTTACTGTGACAAAAATCTGGAAAGAAGCCTGTCTTTATTTACACTGCCAGGAAGAGAAAGGCTGTATATAGCACAGAAGAACAGAGACCCCCACTTTGTTTAAAAAACTGTGATGGCTTGGAGGTGCTGATGAATTTCGTGCTGTTAAAAAAAAAATTAAAAAGACAGAAAAAGAAAAGAAAGGGAAAAGGAAGAAAAAACTGGAAGAAAAGGTCAAAAGCTGCTCAGGCTTGTTGTATCCATTAGATGGCACTGCTGACAGATTCAGCACTGCAGCTTCAGCACGGTGGTTGTACATGTCTGCCATAGATCAAAAACTTCATCCCACAGTTACTCTTTAAAAGAGGATTAAATCAGGACTGAACACTGAAACCTTCCACAGATAAAACCAACAGGTAGAGGCAGCAGGCCTGGGCCCCACATCTGGGCTCCTTACACAGAGCAACCCTTATTAACTTCCGTCTCATGCCGGCAGCAGGGTTGAGGTGAGGTCTTCCACTTTGCATCGGTTCAGCCAGTCTCTAGAGTTTAAAATACAATAGATAAAAATAATACTGGAAATTCATTGTCTTTAGACTGCCTCAATTTCCTTAAATGTCAGATTAAAAGTAATGATGCTTTGGGTACCACCTGAAGGGCAAATTTCTTCTCCCTCTAGCCAGCGTACACTTATTTTATTGAATGGGCCCTTTTTAATTTCTTGTTGTTTTCTTTAAGGATTGCTCCAAATCTCAACAATATTGCAAGTCAGACACAGCCAAGTTTTAAGAATGAAGCACCATTTATTCTACTGTTACTTTTTTGCTGTTCTAAAGGACTGTCTATACATCTGTTTGTTGCTTTTACCTCCCCTCTGCAGCTCAGACACAAACGCTGTATTTACAGGAAAGTGTATGCAAACTACACATTACAGCCAGTTTATTCAGTGCAAGTTTTTAAGTCAAGACCTCAAGGATGAATTGTCTTTGGCAGTAACTTTTCTTTCCCTACTTCTTGTGGATTTTTTTGGAGTCATATACAATTATATCAGTGATTTATTCCTGCAAGTTCCACACAATACAGCAGCTCTGCATTTTAGGGTTCTAAATACACACATTTTGGTAGATGATTCACAGTCCAGGCAGGCTCCAATGGACACGTTCTGTTTTCTATAAATGATACCCAGGTAAAAAAATGGGAATTTGAACATTTATTCAGAATTGCCAGATTTCAGAGCTGCCACCTGGAGTGTGCGTACATAGCAGAGTCCTGATGTGTCGGGCTTTCTGCTCATGAACTGGCCATCTGTGCAGGGCCTGGGAACATATTTCCGTCCAAAACTTTCCATCTGGAAATACAGGAGCTCTATGCTCTACCTTTGTATATAGTTGCAGAGACAGAATCTTTTTCAGATTCTTTCATCCAGACTACCAGTAGAAAGCAAAAAAACTATGACTTTTGAAGGTATGCAGGCACAAATTCAGCAAATAAAAGCTGGAGTGCTGTGTTAAACTGGGGGATCTAATCCTCTTTGTTGTCACAACCTGGTCATATCCAAAGCCACACGCTAAATATTTGTATGAATCGTGGTATCTTCAACAAACTACTAAATGTTCATAACCCAAGTCCAGAATAGATTATTACCTCATGTCCATACTTCTCGTTACTGTTAGTTTTCAAGACACACAGTTTTATGCTTCATGGTGTAGCACATTATTGACCCCACTTATGCAGACTCTTTCAGACAGGACGCGAGTGAAAACTCCATCCCAGACTGTCCCTGCTGCATGGCGCAAGAGGGCCAAAAATGAATCCTGTAGTTCACGTGTTGGTTACACAGTTGTGGGGCTGTCACCAGGAGACGCACACAGTCATCTTCTCAAACTCAAAGGAAGGATCTTTTTCAATTCAAAATCAAAATTTCAAGACATATGGATTTGCATTTATTAATTTCCTCATTGCCTGCCAGGACTTAAGAAATAGAAAATATTTTTCCATTTAGACTGATAACAAAGAAGTCTCCTAGGCAGCAATTACTGAATATTCCTAAAGCAGGAGCTAAAAACTGATAAGAAGTTTTTAGAAGTTTTTTTAAGCTACCCTTTTAAGTGGAGAGTAAACTAAGAGTGTGCTTGGCCCCTCTGTAATGAGACCAAGCTAAATAATACTTAGCCATTCCAACAGAAAACAGACCTTGTATCCCTGCAGTGTAATACCATCCCCACTGCATTAGTTCATATGCTACGATGCAATTATTTCTGTGACTCTGTGTAGCAGTCTTCAGGCATGGCCATCATGTTCCTCTCACCCCACTGTGTAAGAGGAGTGAGTTGGAAGTAATTCCACTAAAGCCAGTGGCAGTGAACCCCTGTAAGGCTGTTAAGATCTTGTATATTCCAGTGCACAACAGAAGAAGGTAGACTGAGCTTTCCTTCCTGCACTGCTTCCTCTCCGTTTCCGCCCTGTGAAATATTGTCTGCATTCAGCACCTGTGAAATGGTTGGATTTATTTATGACTTATTCACTGAAACATAACTGCAGCTGTATATTTTAAGAGCAACAGTGACAATCAGAATATTTTACACCAAAGCTATAACAAAAACAGGGCATTCACCTTTGTGCCATGCCTGAGGATGTTTATTTTATGAGTAATATATGACCATGTGAATAGTTCTGTTTTCAAAAAGTACACAAGATTTTATGCAGAATGGGTATGGGATTCTGACTGTGAAGAGGTGACATTTTCCAGTGCAATAGCAGAGATGTCATATTTTCCAATAAAATAGCCAGTGATAGAAATAAATCTAGTAGGCTCCACAGAACTGGATTTGCTTTGCCACTACTCTACAGAAGTTACTTCTAGTTCTGCATTAAACTTACAACATCACTACTTATCTTAGAAATGGTAAAATTATATTGATTTCGGAAGTACACCTTAGAACAAGATTAAAGAGGCAACGAATTAT
Organism: Rhagologus leucostigma; assembly: GCA_013397725.1. Classification (NCBI taxonomy): domain Eukaryota; kingdom Metazoa; phylum Chordata; class Aves; order Passeriformes; genus Rhagologus; species Rhagologus leucostigma. The sequence continues at coordinate 612,611 of VZTD01000353.1, forward strand.
ACCCCAAGGAGCTGTACATTATTCAGTACAGTTGCAATGTCGTTAGAATAAAACAGTTCAGAGAAACAGGATGTTGGAAACCTTAAATATCAACTGATCTATTACAATGCATCATAAATTAATGTTTGGATAATCTTCAGTTGATCTGGACAACTGGGAGAAATGCACAAATGTCACCCTTAAGTTAAAGAAGGGCAAGGAGGATCCAGAGAATACAGGCTAAGCTGCCTTGCCTCAGTCCCTGGAAAAGTGATGGAGCAGCTAACCCTGTACACAATTTCTAGGCAGATTGAGGACAAGAAAATCATCAGGAGTAGTCAGCATGACTTCACCAAGAGGAAGTCATGCTTGAGCGGGTAGATAAACCTCTATGATTCTATGGCTGGCCTGGTAGATGAGGGGAGGGCAGTGGGTTTTGTCTGCCTGCACTTCACTGTGTCCATTGAGAGTGTCTCCCTCGAGATCCTCATAGCCAAGCTGTTGATACCTGGGCTGGATGAGCAGAGAGTGGAGTGGGTTCAGAACTGTCCAAATGACCAGGCCCGAGGGTGGTGACCAGCAGCACAAAGCTGAGTTGGAAGCCAGTGGTACTCCAGGGGTCAGTTCTGGGTGCAGTCCTGTTTAACACCTGCATTAAGGGTCTCGGTGATGGAGTGTGGGTTCAGCAAGTTTGCTGATGACACAAAACTGGGAGGAGTGGCTGGTACATCATAGGGTACCATCCAAATTGATTATGACAGGTTGGAAAAATGATCTGACAGGCCATAAAGTTCAGCAAGGAGAGATGCAAAGTCCTGCACCTGAGGAAGAACAGCCCCATGCACCAGGACATGATGGAGGCCTCCCAGCTGGGAAGCAGCTGGGCAGAAAAGGACTTGGGTGTCCTGGTGGACAGCAGATTGAACGTGATCCAGCTGTGTGTGTACCTTTCCAGCAAGGGTGGTGAATGGTGTCCCGGATTGCACCAGATAAAGTACTGCCAGGAGGTGGAGGGAGGTGATCCTTCCTCTTTATTCAGCACTGGTGAGGCCAAACCTCAAGTGTCTGGATTTGGGGTCCTCAGTATGAGAAACATGGACATACTGGATACGGTTGGTATGTCCATGTTAACAAAGCGTCACAAAGAGGACTAAGGGACTGAAGCATATTTTATACGAGAAGAAAAGCTGAGAGAGCTGGGACTTCACAGCCTGGAGAACAGAAGGCTCAGGGGGAATATTGCTAGTGTATATAAACACCTGAAGGAAGGATGCAAAGAAGACCGAGCCAGGTGTTTTTCAGTAGTGCAATGGGCACAAACTGAAACATGGGAAGATCTCTCTGAACATCAGATAATTCTATTTACTGAAAGGCTGATTGAGCAATGGCATAGAAAGTTGTGCAATCTTCATCCTTGGAGATATTCAAAAGCCTTCTGGACATGGTCCTGGACAACTGGATCTAGAAGACCCTGCTTGAGCAGGGGATTGGACCAGATAACCTTCAGAGATTACTTCCAACTTCAATCATTCTGTGATTCTGTTTATTTATTTTTCAGTAGTGGTGTGATTTATAGGCACAGGGACAGTAGGAATTCTGAAAAGACTTCCATGGCATTAATATGTCCCAGCAAACTCCTAGACACTGCACAGAGAAGATTTTGTAATCAGTGCTTTCCAAGTCTCTACTCTGTAATGAAATCCACTGATTTAGCTGTTCCTGAGAGTTGCAAAGTTTGTTTAGATTAATCTCATCCCCAGGACCTTGTCCTACAAATGACCTCTCTCAAGTTATTGAAGGGGCAAGTCTTGGGAAGTGCTATTTGAGATGACTCAGGAACTTCAGAAATAAACACTTCAATCCACTGCAATTATCCACTTTTACTAGACATTAGAAAATTGGTATTAAATTATCTTGTTTAGCTAAAAGGAACACATGTGGCCCCACATTTGTTTTGAGTTAGAAATTCCAAGGAGGGAGCCATTTATGTTAAAAAAGCAACTGAAATGTATAGAGTATTTGTGAAAGGAAAAAACTTGAGTCTGCCTTTGAAGCAAAGTCTTAGGCTTAACAGACTTACGACCAATTAACTGAAGGTGTGGAGTTAATGCACAGAAGTTTAAACTGCATTAAACTCCCTTGTGGAAGCTCTCACTCAGAAATAAATTTGTTTTATTTCACTGGAGCTTAATTCCCTCTTGGATGAATTTATGTACATTAACTTCTACCGTTAAGTTAATTCATTTGAACTTTCCTGAGCTTCCCTCTTCCATAAGCCTTCAAAAGCCAAGGACTAAGCAGTGTTTCCCTCAGAATACAGAAGAATGAAGGATAAAAAGATCCAGAGAATTCATTACCTGGCCATATACCAGGATGGCAGGCAACAAGAAACTGGACTGAGAACTCAGGAATTAAAAAGTGGGTGGTCTTCATAGAGAGGGAATGCACATTTCTAAGTCCTCATTATCTAGAGAAAACAGAAAGCAACAAGCCTGCTTAAAGAGCGGGATCAGCAGGCAAATGGCTGTGCCAGACAATACAAAGACAAATTCAGAAATGCTTAGAGTTAACATATCTGCTTCTTCCTTCCATTATTTTTACCTTCTCCCTTACAGTTTGTAAAGAAATGTGAATACTCAACAGGTTTGCTGTCCCTTCACTAGGGAGAAGTGAGGGATGCTGGGTCAAACGAGAGAAGGGCACGTTCTTCCTTGATGCATCACCAGTTCAGACTGATGCTATGAATGATTGATTGATGAATGATTTATTTCAGCAGTGCCATTGAATTCAGAACCACTGCCATGTAAATAAAGATACCATATGTACATGTTTCAGTGTTTGCAAGACTGTAACCTAAAAGAAAAATGTTCCAGTGCCTGATCTTATTAGGCTAATACCCTTGAGTCTCCATCAAGTTATCTTCCCCTATAGGTAATCATGTTAATTTTTTCGCCCCAAATTTATATCAAGGCATTACTGTGATTCCCAGTCTAAACACATACTTTGAAATATAACAATGGTAATGCATAATACATTAAAAAAATATTTATTAGCGCTTGCACGAAATTAAATTTGTGATGCTTACTGAAATAGATGTTAGGAAATGTGCATCTTGCCAGTACAGCTAAGAGCTTACACCAGAAATGCTTCCTTCTGCCTGTTACTTTATTTCTGATCTACCATGTTTTGGAAGAATTTGGCAAAATTTCAGTGACCAAAGCCAAGTGCTTGTGAAATTAATATGGAGGGTGAAACACAAATAGCCACCATCCTTACTTTTGCTTTCAAAGTTTAGGTTTCTCCTGAGTAGAAATTGCTAAATGCAAAATTATGCAGTGTTTTTCAGTACATACTCAATGTATACAGTTTCATATAAAGTCTTACTGTGCCATTGCTCAGACCTACCTGTTTCTGCAGATAATCTTGTTCTTGTGCTTCTCTTCTCAAAAATCATGGCCAAAGATTTGCCTTGCATCAAAGGCAAATACTGAAACATGAAAAATGAAGGTATTTCAATTTTATAGTTATTGTACACTTTAAAGTATGAAATACTTCTTGCACATTTTAATTTACCATTAGAAAAGTTGCAAAAGTGGGTTTTTTTACCTGTAGCTTTGTTCTCCTGCCCTTCAATAAATTTATTAGCAGTGGAAAGGTTAAAGGCAAAGAAGTAATTCTAGGGCCAAAATCAACTGCATTTTGGCACTCAATTTGAGCCAGCATTAAGGAGAACTCAGATACTAATTTAATCCCATGCAGGGAAGTGTCTTCCATTTCCTACATTTAGTGCTGCATGTACACCATGTGTGGATGGATGGGGTTAGCTGACAACAGGGAGTTAGCTGCACAAACCTGTTTAACCTTTCCACTCACAAAGTCCTCTGAAGTATTTAAAGAATATCTCTGGACACTTTACAGGGAGGTTCTTTGATTTGTAGCACATGATTTACAGTATTAAAGAGTTCAGGAGATTTTGTTTAGGACAAGACATCTGAAAGGCTTTTTCACAATACTCTCCAGAACAGTATTTATTTCAACATCTGAGGGACCTAAATGACAGTTAAATCATTTTACCTCTCCTTTGTGCTTTATCCTTTGTTTCAAGTCTGACGCCATCCACAGCAAATACTTCAGCTCATCTGCTGTGTAGTTCTGTAGAGTAAGGAGGTCCCGACCTCTCAGATGAACACTCATTTGAGCTGGTGTTTCATACCTGTGTGAAAACAGCAAAAAAGACATATTTTTTGCCATTCAATGCTAAGTTGTACTCATGCTAAAGCCAGTGAGCAAGCACCTGAAGTCTCTCCTACTCCACTCACATGAGCCAGCTGGATCATCCTGATAGACTGTGTTAATTAGTTTAAATAACTCCTTCTGTCAGACAGGCACAACATGACACTATGCCCTGTATCAATGGCCCCTATAACAATGTTTCAAATTGTATTACAAAATGTACATTAGATGTATTTTCTTTTGTCTTCTGAGGTGTGTATGCCAAGTGCATGTTGCCTGTCAAATAAAGCCATTCAGAACCTGGTAAAATGACTTATGTGTAGACCTCAAAGTTGCCCTTTAAGGGGCAGAAATTGAATCCATTTCCACAGAAGTGGATATTGGTGCTGTTTCTCCCTCCTTTGTGCTTTTTGGATGAGTAGACACCACCTTCCAACCCCACTGTCACAAAAGGTGGCATTTCTATAAATGTGTATGAAATATCTTCATTACACTGGGGAAAAGGGTAAAAAACCCAACAAAACAGCCTTACTGTACCACACAAGAGACATTCTGGGCATGTGGTGTTTATTCAGCGTATTCTGGCCTCCATCCAGATTTAGGACTTCAGAATCTCATGAAATTGGGTGTTGATAATCACCCACAGAATTACATGATCAAATTTCCTCTAGCTTAGATGAGGCATCTTAATGAAAGTCTTGTCCAAGCCCATGTTTCACAGGCTAAAGATTAACAAGGCAACATGGCAGTTCAGCCCTTCCTCTGGCTCTGTACTTCCAGCCTCACCCAGCACTACATAGCCCACACTGTACTCTTGCTAGGGTTTTGCTTGTTATGAGCTAAACGTGTATTTTTATTTAAAGTCAACATTTTTAGACTGATCTAATGAAATGGAGCCCAAAGCAATGCAAGGAAATGGACTGGGTGCAGCTAATACTTTTCTATTTCCAACTGTGTTTGTATTTTAAATTTCCCTTTAGTTCACCATTGAGATTAGGCTAGGATGCAGCACCTGCTAATTGCCAAGCCCCGAAGTCTGCAGCTAGGGAATTATGCCCAGATATATGCCACGGCACTATATGTTTCGGGTAGCTCGGTGACCACGAGTGCCGCACACCCACCCACGTAGGAGAGGGTGGCGGAGGCTGCTCGCTGGCATGCGGGAGGGTTGGCGAGGTTCCAGCCCGGACTCGCCTAACCCACCGGTGGTCCAGGCGCGCTGAGGAGCTAAGAATGAAGCGGAGGGACTTCTGTGTGGGAGAACAGGAGCGGATTTAATCAACTTGGAAGTCCCTCACGGAAGCTGCCGGGGGGGCCATTACTCAGATACTTTATCCCTTCCACAGTGGGAGGGGAAAATACAAAATAACCAATGAGGCAGGGACGCGGGGTTTGAATTCTCGCGGGCAAGGGGTACAGAACCAATGGGGAGTACCGTGGGAGGAGAGGGATAACGGGGGCCAACGGGGTACTGAGGGATACAGAACTTTCCAGAAGGAGAAACCAAATACAGGGGGGAAAGGGGGGAGATGGCAGCAGCCAGTTATGGGGGGGTGATCTGTATACCTTGCACAGCGCTCTGGGCACTCACAGGGCTCCTGGGCTGCGTGGGTATTAAACCAGTGCACCTGCTATGGTATTGCTGGCCGGGCAATCGGCCATAGCACACTGCAACAGATATACCCCTGTAAGGCTTTGGACATGGTCCTATGTGACAGCCTGAGCCCCACCCTGCAGAGCCCTGGCTTTGGAGAGCGGGCTACATGGAGCACAACTCATTGACCAGATGGACTCAGCCAGGGACTTGTGGGCAGTGGCTCCGTGTGCAGCTGCAGGCCAGGGACAAGGGCTGTCCCACAGGACTCTTGTTCCACTTGGGTTTGGGCCCTTTCAGAGCTTTGCCTTAAAAGGCAGGAACATCTTTTCCTTGCTGGAAACTGGAATTCCAGACCATTGCACTGTGTGCCATGGATCACAGAGGGGAATCACCGAGGCTCCTGGGGTGCTGTTTCTGCCGTGCCTCCCAAGGGAGCTGAGCAGGTGCAGGTGACAAGGTCCCAAAGCCGTGTGAGCTCCCAGAGCAGACAGCAAAGGTTTGTTTGCTGGACATTTTCAAGCACATTCCCGGCTCAAAGCAGAGGGAAGAAGAAAAGGGAAGTGAGGAGCTGACAATCATGGAGTGCTTGTGGCTGGAAGGGATCCTGCCCAAGTGTTATGATCCCACTGGGGAGAGATGCCTC
>VZTD01000355.1:0-18670 GCA_013397725.1 Rhagologus leucostigma
GGTCCGGGGCACCGCTTCGCCCCGGCCCCGGGAGCAGGTGGGTCAGCGGAGGGAGAAGCGGTCTGGCAGGTGCCGGTGCCGGAGCCCAGCGCTACGATTCTGCCTGCTGGAGCTGGGCAGAAACCTTTGTCGTGTTCCCCTTGGGACGGATCGGGGCAGGGGCGTGGCCGGTGACTGCTCTGAGGGGAGGGAGGTGAGTGAGGGGCATCCGCCGTTCCAGCGCCCGGCAAAGCTGCGGTGGGTCCGGGAGCAGCGTCCGGACCAAGGCGTGCTGCGCTGAGCCGGCCTCATCCGTTGGATAGAGCCGCGTAGGGGGAAAAGGAGTGGGATAGCCACTCTACAGAAGTTTGCTAGGACAAGGACAGACTCAAACAAGTATTTGATCGTTCCGTCATCACTTTCTTGTGCAGCTCGCCCCAGTGTGACTGCGTAACGCCAGGAGATGTCGACCCCCCCTCTGGCTGGGGCGGGGATGCCGCCGGGCGCTTTCTCCGGGACGCAGGCTCAGGCTGCCAGGGAGGTGAACACGGCTTCCCTCTGCCGCATCGGCCAGGAGACCGTGCAGGACATTGTCTTTCGAACCATGGAAATCTTCCAGTTACTGAGGAACATGCAGGTGAGAAACAACTATTCATTTTTATGCAGTCAACTTGCCATGTTTTTATCACCGACTGCCAGTATATATAGACTGAGGAGACGTCTTACTAGAAAACTCGATCAAACTGCTCTAAAAAGGAGGATTGGTTGAAGAAGTGAGTATTACTCTTAATATATTTGCTTACTCCTGTACATTAAGTGAAGATGGAGGAAATTCAGAAATGCTGAATTGTCATTGCCCCCACAATAAAAAAACTCTAAATACACTTAGTGACTGTGTTTTCTTTTATGTATAGTGAAGTCTGTATGTCGGTTATGTTTCTCTGTTTATGTTAACATACGGGGAGTAAATTTAGAGGAATTGATCTTTTTCTGTAATATTTTCCACCTAAAACTTTTTTTTTGTTAAGAAAATGGACATAATCTTTATTTGTGTCTACTTACTGAGAAAACACAAACTTTGGTTCTGTTTTCGTTGTGGAGAGTACAAGATAAATAATCACTCCCACTCCTTCTGTATTTTCATGACTCTTGTGTCACTGAATTGAGTGGCCTGGGGTTGAGACACAAAATCTCAAAGTGTGATACTTGATCATAACAGCATCATATTTAAGCATTGTGAAGACACTCACAGAAAAGTCAGAGGGATTGACAATGACCAAAGTGTAGAATACATGAGGATGTTTGACAGCTGTGATTGAGCAGATAAAATACATAATTTTGCTTCTAAAGAAAATAAAAATTTCAGTGATTGCTATGGGAAAAGTGTGATTGTCTTATTTTAAAATATACAAAAACCTGTCTGATATCTTTGAGTTTATTTATTTCATGTGACAGAAACTTTATTGTAATATTTTTAATGTTTTGGTTCTCTAAGTTACCGAATGGTGTTACTTATCATACTGCAACATATCAAGACAGACTGGCAAAGCTGCAGGAACATCTCCGTCAGCTATCAATACTCTTCAGAAAACTGAGATTAGTCTATGACAAATGCAATGAAAATTGTGCTGGGCTCGATCCTGTTCCCATAGAAGTAAGTATCTTTGTGTATGTATAAATTGCAAATCAGAATAACCACTCTGGATAGCAAATCATCCATCCTTCTCAGTTGCAGGAGACTCATAACAAGTTTTAATGATACTGGAATTATTCAGTGGACTGTATTCTGTTTATTGATTAGAGCTCATTGAAAGATTGTGAAACTTAGTGTCTAGTTGACACAGTATTCTGTCATAAGCTGGGCTTGATCTCAGAGGTCTTTTCTAGCCTAATTGATTCTGTGATTCTGTAAAAGCAAACTTAATTTAACATTTTAGCCTTTTTTCCTTTGGCTTTTTGGTACCTTTACCAATTTGTTTCTCCTAGGAAAAAAAGAGGATCAGGGCAAATTTTTTAAAAGAAGTGGGAAAAAGCCTGCTTCAAGCCCTCTCACCTGTCAGCCTGGCTCCTGAGTAATAAGTATTATTTACTTTCTCTGGCCCTTAGTCTGTGCCTCCATAGTTCCCTCACTCAGCTATTCCTAACCTGCTGGCCAGTATGAACCAAACCTAAATGTGCAGTGGTGATAGAAAAGTTAGAGCGTAAAACTTCCAGGGAGGAGAATTGGCCAAGGTTTTTCTTAATAAAACTGCTGTTACTCATAAAACCTTAAATCTCATCTCCTCATAAGTTGTTTCTAATTTCTAGTAATACTCTTAAACCCTGGGTTTTGTTACAATTTGAGTTTCTACTGCTCTATATTAACCAGAACTTTGAAATTCTTTAATTACTGATCTCTGGATGCTGAGGCAACTTTTATTACAGACTTTTGATTGTCCATTGAATTTTAATCATATAGGTATTATATTTGAAGTTCAAGTCTCTTAACTGAATGGGAAGAAAGAAGTGAAGAAGTCCATTCTGTACAGTCCATTCTAGACTACTATTTCAGTTAGCAGTCGCTGACTTTTGACAAGGGTTTCAGAGAAATGTATCTGGAAACCTGACAGCAAGCAAGGGAGTAAGTTAATTTTCCCATTTAAGAAAATAAAACCTGTTTTCACAGTGTGTTGACTTTTGTGCAATAACCAAATGCTTGTGTCCTCTTTAAAAGCTTTTCATGTGTCTTATTTTCCCATATCAATGGAATGAGGTGGGGTTGGGTTGGTTTTTTTAATAACTTTTCACTTTTTTTTCCCATTACCAGGATGAAAAAGAATCTCCATAGAGAAAATAAGTAGTCACTTCAGGCTTTCTTAATGTAAGATCTCACTGATCATTTAGTCACAGCAGAGTTTTTTATTGATAGTTGGAGTATTTTTTTTAATCTGCCTCGTCTTTTCTGCTCTGGAGTTAGTACATGCTTGCCTCCTCATGTTTTTATTGGTTAGAGTGAATGACAGTGGCACACCATTCCTCTTGGATCAGTTTTCTTGAATTCTTCTTCCAGTATTTCAATAATAGTCTCAATTGTATTATTTAATGGCTGATAATTCTAACCATATCTTTACAGAATATCAGCAAAACCTTTTTTTTGCACCCTCAAGAGAAGTCCATACCTACTAGTATTCCATTATTATTGGTATAAATGTTTTCATACTTTTTGTTAATGTGTACTAATGTGTAATAGGTATTATTAACTTTCTGTTAACCAACATAGCAAGGCATGAGATAATTGTGAAAGAGATCTGCCTACAAAGATTACATTTCCTGCTTCTTTTGTGTATTAGGTATAGTTCTGCTTTTCTTTGTAGGTTTGTTTGGGGTTTTTTTATCTATCACCTTTTCTGTAAGATAGGGAGGTTTTCAAAGGAAATGTTCTATTTTGAGTGCTACTTTATTTTTCCATCAGAGAGAGTTTTTTTCCAAGAGTATATAGCAGCCCCACTACTTCTTTATGGTCTACAAGTGTAGTAAGTGGTCAACATTTACTACTTTTTCATGGCAGAGTTTAGTGTGGTAGCTTTTGTCCATTTTGCTAAGTTTAATAAGAATGGCTGCAAACATATTTTGGGTAGAAGGAAATTACATTTTCAGTGGGTTAAATCAAATTAAGTTTTCCATCAGAGTGCTGAAGGCACTGAACGCTTTGTAATATTACAGCCCAACCTAAGTAACAAGTTAATGTGCACTTGATGAGCAACTTGCTCTCAGGCTTTTAAACTTAGGTCTTCTTGCTTGCTTTTATCAATATTAGTCTTCCATTTGTCTGTAGTGTGTATTTGAACATGGATGTAATTTTGCGTAGTTCAGGACAGAAGAAACAATGCCAGACTATGGACTTAGTGGATGTATTATTTTTTAAGAAATTGTTAGTAGCTTGGGAGCGTTCTGACACAGAAGCAAGTATTTGTTTTGTATCTAGCATGTTTCTTTTTGATTTCTTGTTTTAGGAAGGAAACATATAGTAGTATTCATTTAGAAATTCTTTGTCAAGGGTTTTTGGCTTTGTTGAAGCTTACAAAAAAGACAGTGCACTATGGTCTTCTCCAGCCTGAACCAAACTGTGATTCTGTGTGTCTGAGGAGATCACAGTGAGAAATACCTACAGAAAAACTCATTTTAGGTAACCGTGGGCCTGGTCTTAAGAGTAGCCAAACAGAGGCTCGTTAAAATAGCAAGTCATAACTAGAGTATTAACCAAGTAGCTACGTAAAGCCAGTCATAATTATATTTAGTATATCACTAAAATGCTTTATAATAATGATAACCTCATGTTTGTAGTTTAATTTCTTAGTGTGGAATAGTAAATTTTAAAATCCCAAACTGTGGAATTCAAAACTACAAGGATTATCCATGATAAACATCTTAAAGTGGGAAGACTGGCTTCTGCCTGCAGTTATGAAATTTCTTTGGTCTAGGCTTGGGAATGTGTGGGAATGTGTCTTCTTGAAGCACGTTGTTTTCCTGGAGAACCAGCTGAGGTCATTCCAAGGCCTTTAGGTTTGAGGTGGCAAGCAGGCTTGTCTCCACTTTCTCTTGGGCAGTTAAGACCTGTGGAGAAAATGGTAGGACCTTGTGTATTTCCTGGATTTGATTTTTAAATTTTTTTTATTTTCTTTTTTTTCCCTTTTTTTTCTTTCTTCTTTTTTTTTCCCTAAAGCTGATGTTGCTTGTCTTCACAGCAACTTATTCCATATGTTGAAGAAGATGGCTCCAAGCACGATGATCGTGGTGCCGCAAGTCAGCTTCGTTTTGCTAGTGAAGAGAGAAGGGAAATCATGGAAGTAAATAAGGTAACAAAGTTGAAATTAATTTGCATAAAATGAGAAATGTCATTTTCACATTACAAAGCTTAAATTTCTAGATTGCTGTGCTAAATACAGAATGTGTGATGACTACCGTCGAAGTTGGAGATAAATACTTTTTGCGTATAAATACTTTGGAATTGACCTTTTAGTTAAACACCTATTTTTTAGCTGTACCTCTGGCAGTGGAATTTAGGTTTCCTAACAATTTTAATTTGCCTCTCTTTTAAAACTGACATATATTCTTATGAATACAGAGTGTTATGTTTATGTGTAACCCACTAGATATTGATAGTACAAACAGAACTAAGATTCTTGATGAACTTACTTGTCTTCAAAACTTACCTTAGGTGGTAAAATAATTGACATTGAACACCAGATGTGCAAATATTATTACAACTCTGTGAGTTGGTAAAGAATTCAGGGCTACTTTCTGTATTTTGACAGTTTGAGGAATACTGTAAAGAGGAACATTTATTGAATCTTGGCACATTTAGAAAAAATGTACTGTGAATTGGAAGTGTTAAATGAGTTAAAATGTTAAATTTTCAGTTTGAATGGCATTGTGCAACTGGGTGCAATTAGTAAAGAGTGATTCAAATCTAAGAATAATTATGCTGTAGTAAATGCTAATATAATACTGAGATTAAAAATATGTAGTTTTACCAGACTACAGTTTTGAACATTGTTTCTTCAATCTGTAAAGTACAAAGATAGGATTAAATAAATATTTCTCTAGATATAATATCTGTAAATACTCAGTAAAAAGGAGTTATAATCTACAAAAATAACTGAACAAAAGAAATAAATGAACAAAATGTTTATTTATGGAACAAATAATTGATGAATTTTCCGCTTTTAAAGTATTTCCAATATTTTAATTTGTCTTCCACAATCATATATGTATTGAATTTTTCATAACCCATTTATTTAGAAAAATGTATGTGTATTGTACAGTAGAAAATGAGGACTACGTGAATTTAGAGAAAGGCAGTTGCCAGCTTTTCTGTTGTAATCTTTCTCTTCAGTGCTGATGTAGCAGGGTTGCATATATTATATTGTATGTAATATTGTACTGTGAATTTATGCACATTTATTTGCAATCTTAAAGTGTTAATAAGCTTAACTGTCCATATTTGCTGTGGTTTTAATAGTTCTGTGACATGGTTTTGCCTTTGTTGTTGTATTTGTATGCTAATATGGTTTTAAACCTCCTTGGTGTGATCTTGTGAAAATAATTTCATAAATTTTTATGAAGAGTTCTGAACCTTAAAAAGGTTGATGGTGTTACAGGACCATTGGTAGCAAACTGGTGTTAAGAGTGCATTGAAACCTTCACTTAAATATGGTCTGAAATCCTGTATTTATACTTAAATGTCTAGACCTAATTTCCAGATTTTCCAAAGTAAATCTTTACAAGATAGTTGAACTTTCTCTAGTATTCGTGTGGACAAATACTTAGTAACTGCAGTAAAAGAAAGTTAAACTTTTTGGTTTTTGAAAGTTCATGGATTTTTTCTTTTGTTTTCCTCCAGTTGTATAAGCACATCTACTACCATTTTCAAAGTTCAAATTTTAATACATTACAGACTAGGAAATGTTTTTATGACTAGAAATATATAAATGCTTTTTTTTGCAAAGAAAAATCACTAGAATTAGATAATTGCTCTAATTTCTAACACTGGCTGCTGGGCTCAAGGAGGTCTTGCTCTGGTTCTTAGCTGGCACACTTGACAGCTCTTCAGTCCTCTGTAGTGTGTAATGTCCACCTCCAACTCAATTTGATTAATTCATTTTAGGAAAATTTTAGTAATACAAAATGTTGATGAAAACGCTGTGACGGGGAAACCAATATGATAGTTAAAGAAGCTTTTTATATTCTTGACCATATCTTTTCCTTCAGCATCTTGTCCTGTTCTCACCTAATCCTTTCTGCTGTGATAGGCATTATTTTTTCCATCTTGCATGTTATTGGTACCAAAAAATCACTATTGCAATAACCCAATCCTTTGACACTACTACGATATTTGACTTAATTCTTAGGCCTGCCCTGGATCCCTTAATTTTGCCCTTCTTGTGGCTCTGGATGTTTGTGAAAGGCTCTAACTGCCCCACGGTGTGGAGCACTGCCAAAACTAGTAGTAGCTCTTGTAAACCTTGTGGATCATACGTTCTCACACAAAAATGTCCTCATTCCATGAACCATTGACATGACAAATAGCAGCTTTGCTTTGCTACTGCAGTTGTCAGGGAAGGGAGCATCCTCAGTGGAGGAGGAGGGGAGCATCAGGTACTTCCTGTACTCATCATCTTGTTCATGGGGCAGGAGAACCTGTTGATGTATCAGAGTTCCTAAAAACTGCAGGAGCTTTTGGTGTTAGTTTACTGTGACATCTTTTGGTCTTATTTAATTATTCTGCTGTATTAGAGTTACCTTTTAGGTCAGAAAGTTTAATGTGCTGACCTTGGCTATGTAAGTACTTGTCTGTTAATTTTAAATATAGATCAGTTTACAAGGCGACGAATTCCTGTCCTAGCAATTCGGTAATAATTAGCAACTATAATAAACCTATTAGGCTTTAAAATGCAAGGGAGTTTTGCCCACAATAAGAAGCTTGTACCATTATTATAAAACAAACCATTTCTTGAGCACTGACTATCTCTATCTCTTGTCTTAAACAATTCTCTCCTGCAGTTCCCAAAAATGAAGCTTATTCCTTTTTTTCTGTATATGCTTTCTGGGCTTGTCAATTGTTGAGGCAGTTGACTTTATTTTGGAATAAATTACTGTTACAGAATCAGTTTAGCATTTGCATTGGTCTTCTAGTACTTGTCTTGATCCAGTTTTCATTGAAATTAATCTATATGCAGCAAGTGGGAGATGTTACCAAGATTTCCTCTCTTCTGTTCATGTTTTTTGAGTGTTTAATGTTCTATCTATAAAGTTTTTACCTTTTAAGTATTGAATCATCAGTACTATTTTCAAGATGTCAGGCTCACCTTCAAGTCTATGGTCTTATAGTACATTTGACAAGACTTGAAACAGAAAATATCAAATCAGAAATTGAGAATGATTTAATCTGTGTTGCTGCCCTATCAATGATTTTCTTTACTGCTCATTTGTAGAAGTGGAGCAAGTACAGCTTAGGTTTCATTCATGCTGTAGGTCTGGTTTCAGTGAAGCACTTAGGAAAACCATCACTTAATTAGTAGGGTAAGTACATTTGGGTGAAAATGAAGCGAAATAGCTTAGGACATCCCAAGTGACCCTTTAGAAAAAAATCATATTTGATATTCTTAACTAATGTTTGTTAAGTGTTTAACAGTGATCTTGCTAAGAGAGGAAAAGACAATCTACGTGACAGACTTTTAAGTTAAGCTGTAACAAGTTTAGCTCTGGGCATTTTTTGGTAACACAAACATTATGCCTTGAAGCTGAGATTGTTTAGGACTATGCTGAAAACTTAAATTCCTTTTAAACTACCTTTCACACTATTTGCATGTATTTTGTTTTGTATGTGTAGAGTCCTTTCATACCCAAAATATGAGCGTGCACCAAGGAATGCTTTGGCAAGAGGGGAAGAATTTGTTACTTGGACACCTTCTGGGCAGATTAATCTGCACTGGAGGCAGTTCCATCATTTTTTAAGTACTCAAACTGACTATCTGCAATGGTAGAATCAGAGGAACTTAGGCTCAATGGGAGGTCTGGAGATTACTTGGTTCAGGCCCCTGCTCAAAACAGGGCCAACCAGCAAAGTTTGATCCAGCTGCTTGAGCTCATCTGGTACTATTTCAAATATCTGTAAGGATTGAAATTCCATTTTTTTTGGGCCCTTCTTTAAGGGTTGACTTTTACTGTGAAAGGTTTCTTAATGTTACGTTGGAATTTTCTTTGTCGTAACTTGTATATTCACTGCCCCTCATCCTTTTGCTGTGTACACTCTGGAAGAGTCCAGCTTTGTCTTTTCTGTGGGCTTCATTAGGTAGATGAAGACAGCGCTGTGATCCTGCCCCATGGCCTTCTCTGCTTGAGATTGAACAAACACAGCTTTAATTGTTGTGGTGGCCTTCCACTAGGCATTATCCACTATGATAGAGCTTTGTATTGTTCCCCAAACTGGACAATTGTTCTCCAGAGACAAATAGAGGAGAGCAACAATTTCACCTGACCTGAGAGGTACCCTCCAGCTAATATAGGGCAGAGTGCAGTTTGTCTTCCTTGTTGCAAAACAGATCTGCTGATGACTCATGTTCAACATGTCAGAAATTATCAAAAAGGACCTCAGATCCTTTTCTGCAAATTTCATTTCTATTCAGTCAGCCCTCTGCCTGTGCTGTTGTATGAGTTTATTCTGTGTGCAGATGTAGGATGTTGCTTTAATTGAAGTTCCTGAGATAGGTGTGGGCCTGCCTTTCCCACCTATTGAGGTCCATCTGAATCCGACATCCCACCACTGAGTATATTTTTCACTTTCCCTGGTTTGGCATTGGCCACCAATTTCATAACTTTGATATGGTGATTAGGTCATTAAGTGTGGATTAGTCATTAATGAGGATATTAAGAATGTTCACCTTAGTATCAATCCTGAGAAACTTCAAGAGTGACCAACTAGCACTTGGTCTTAATACTGATGATCCCAGCATTTAGAATCCCATAGTCCAGTCAGTTTTCCATCAACCCAGTAATTCACCTATCCAAACCACATCTCTCCAATTTGGCTACAAGGCAATGAGAGACTGTGTCAAAAGCCTAACTAATGAATGATTTTACTTTATGAAAGTGAAGAAAATCTTCTGCTCTCTCTTTGCCACATAGTCATTTCTTGATAGAAACCTGTCATGTTGGTCAGGCACGAGGCATCTTTAGGAAATCCAGTATGACTTCCCAGTCACCTTATCATCCATGTGTCTGGATATGACTTCCAGAAGGATTTGCTGCATAGTCTTTCTGGAGTCAGGGGTTAGGCTGACTAGCCTGTAATTTTCTGGATCTACCTCCCTGCCTTTCTTGCAGATGAGTTGAGATGTTTCCTTCTTCATCAGAAGCATCCCCTCCTCTCCAATAGAAAATTGAGTGGTCTTGTTAAGTCATAAACCAGCTTTCTCAGCATTCAGATGCATTTTTATTCCAGATAATGAATTACTTCCTTTCCAGTTTTGTATAAAATGTTGCACACAAAGTTTTACACATTGCATCCTATATCAAAACCATATGATGCTTACAAAGTTGAAAAAAGTTAGGAAAAAGTGAACATAAAGCTGTCTGTAAAATCCTGATTGTCCCCTTTTGTCCTCATATAGATGTATATTATACAACTTTTATTGCATTATCACATTTGGTTCCTCTTCCCGCCTTCCCACTTTCTTTTCTGGAAGAATCCTTTGAGCTATTCTGCTTTTGTTGCAGACTAGGCACTGTTTAGATTGAATCAGTATTCTAGTAAATAAGATTATAAAAATCCTGGTTTGTGTATTGCGTAACTGACATTAGACTTATTGAGTAAGCAGGGAATTTGGGAATGAGAAGGAAGGATTTATTGTGTGTAGTGAGTAACTAAATAAGGTAGCTCTTGGGAGCTGAAATTTTTTTTTCTCTGCCACAAATTATCTGCAATAGTTGTTCATTCTTCCCCTTATGACTCGTGGTAGCTTTGAATATGTGGGAAGCTGTTAAAATATGAAGTTTAGAGATGACTATGAATCTTAAATGTCTTTGTCCAAAGTTGGCAGCACTGCAGTTTTATGTGTAGTGTTCGTGTGACTGAGTTTGCTATCTGTAACTGAGGATCATACATCTGTGGGATTTTCATGTTAAGAATGGGGATGTAACACTGAGAAGTGTGGTGGAGAAGCACCTTGGGGATTGAATAATTCCATTACAAGCTGCAGAGCTTAGATGGTACTCAGTAAATAAGACCTCAGACCTCATTGTTGAACGATAAATAATTGGTATGAAGCAAACATCCATCTATTTGAATGAACGTGCTTATTCCTTTCAGAACAACAGATCAGTGGATAAATACAATCCTGTCTGGGTCAATGGGTGAAAAGTATTGAGCTTGCAGCAGAGCACAGACTGTCACTCGTGCTTCTGTTTGTTTCAGGAACACAGGGTTACACATGCAGAAGGAGCAGTTTTCCTTTCAGCTGTCAGGTGAGGAGCAATGCAGAAAACTCAGTCTCATTTCTGCTAAATGTAGACTAGTCCTGCCTGTGGATGACATGAGGAAAAGCTGTAGATACTGGACAATGAGTGTGTTAATGTTTAATTGCACAGCAGTTAACTGTATTAGTGATGAATATTTTTATCCCTTTGGGAAAAATTATAAATAGATTGATATATGAATTTATTATGATGGAAAGTTAGCCTTGGTATCAATTAAGCAGCCATAAGTTAAGACATCACTTGGCAGCTTTAAGAGAGTTCAAGCAAAGTGTTGAGGGCATTTTTTCCATATTTTTTCCAGCTATATGCATATAATGTTGTAATAATCTCTTGACTACCGAAGGAAAAAAGAAAAAAGCGGGTTTTTTCCACCTTCTTACTTCAGAGATTTCATTATGAAGGATTCATTTAAAAAAAGAACAGTATAAATGTCACCCTCCTATTACACACATCGTGTTTCTGTAGAAATTTCTTGGGTTTGACTTACCTGGAAACATGGAGGCCACTGTCACCTTCGTAAGACTTTCAAAATCACTTCCTACAGCTGTTATTTGGTCAGAAGGAGTAACATGAGTATTGTGTCCAGCTCTGCGTTCTTCAGCACAGGAAAGACATGGACCTATTAGAGTGGGTTCAGAGGAGGGCTACAAAAATTATCAGAGGGATGGAACAGCTCTCCTATGAGGAAAGGCTGAGAGAGTTGAGGCTGTTCAGTGTGTTCAGCGAGGAGATCTTACAGCAGCCTTTCAGTACCTAAGGGGGGCTTGTAAGAAAGATGGGGACAAACTTTATAGCAGGGCCTGTTGCAATAGGGCGAGGGGTAATGGCTTTAAACTAAAAGAAGGCCAATTTAGATTAAATATAAGGAAGACATTTTTTAGGCTGAGGGTGATAAAACACTTTTCCTGAGAGGTGGTAGATGCCCCATCCCTGGGAACATTCACAGTTAGGCTGGACAGGGCTCTGAGCAACCTGATGTAGTTGAAGATGTCCCTGCTCGTTGTGAGGTTGGACTAGATGACCTTTAGAAGTCCCTTCCAACCCAAATAGTTCCATGATTCTATGTTCATGGGAAAGAATGTGATGCAAGTTCTCTGTAGTAGAGTCTTAATCAACAAAGCAAACATTTTTTTAAAAATTTTGCTAAGATTTATGCAAGTAAAGGTACTACAGTTACTAATATTTAATGTTACACTGAGACACTGAGATGTCCTTCTGGTCTGTACAGTTGTAGATCTTGAATGGAGCAGGTAAAAACTATAGCTGGCACAGCATTCAGGAGAATGGTCTTCTGCATAAGATTTTCAAGATGGAAACAGATCTTTGCTTTTTTTTTTTCTTAAGCAGAAGAAGAGTCTGTACAACATCAGCAAGTACTGTTGATGTTTTTACAGGCACCAGCTGGAATGTGATCTTACTCTTCCACAGTGTTTACATTATTTTCTTTGCCTGAGGAAAGGATTTCTAACAAATGGATTGAGTGCAGTATAATGACTCACAGTGATGTTTTAGTTTTAAAATTTGAAGGATACGTGAGCTTAAAATGAGGAGGGAGATAAGAACAGTGTGCAAAGGAAGGTTCTGATACATCTCTGATTGTATGTTGTCAATTGGTCTAGACAGCACTGATTTCTAATGAAACGCAAGTGAAGCAAAAATGACTTTTAGTAAAAAATTTATTTCAATCCAAGTTGAAATTACTGTGTCGTACTGAACCCAAATCTGCATGAAACATGGCGGGTTTTTTATGGCAGCTTTTTTCCTTGAAAGACAGCTATTTTCTGGATTTATGTTATGGTTCTCCCACTTCGTTTCATTTATGTGGGTTTTGTGCTTCAGTAAATGTTTTCATAAATGACCTACCTGACCTAAACCAACTAAGGTCTCATTGGTTACTGGAAGGTGCAGTCCTTGCCACCTCCATCACGATGGCCATAATACTTGCAAGGTCAGTCAAAATGGATCCCACTGAATATTAATATCACCAAAGAAGACTCCCTAGGGTTGATTTTCAGTCAGATCCCTTTTGTGATAGAGAAGGACTAACAGGAACATGCCTGACAGATGTAACTTGAATTTAGGTCTCTTAAACTCATTAAAAACTGCCTCATAGAATTTCCTTGTGCTACCTTAAAACAGAGAAAGTCATAAGCTGTAGCATGTATGTAGGATGAAGTACTTTTCCTTGTTTCATACAACTGTTAATACTGAGAAGCAGTCTAGAGTTCAACTAAGTCATTTCAACAGCAGGAGGAAAGAGTGGGAGACGACTTGCAAGCAATCTGTTCAAATGAAAATTTGTCTTTGCTGCAGAAGCTGCTTAAAGATCTCACCCATTTCCCAAGGCGGCCATTTCACCTATCTTTTCAAGGTTAGACTTGAGTTGAGATGTTCTTACTGGCTCAGCAAAGTCTTAAGCAGAGGCCAGCACTTCCAGTGGTGCAGAACATATTAATTATGTAGTACTTTGTGGTGTAGACCACTGCCTGTCAAAGATCAGTAACAAAGATCACTGTATGCATTTCAATTAGGAGACTGCTCTCTGAAGTGGATTTTTTTCAGGTCTCTTTATTCTTTCAACAGCCTAGCAACCCAGGGATGGTGCTTCATCTTAGGTGTTTTTTCTGGCTGCAGAAAAAGTAGAAGAGCTAAGAAATCAGCTCTTCACTAAAGATGAGGATCTAAAATTATCTTTAGATAAATAAAGAAACAGTTTTATACTTCTTGTCCTTACAGATGCTTTGAAAACAAATGAAATCCAGTCTGAAGGTTCTCTTGTCTAGCATCAAATAAAGATCAATTTACAGTGTCAATACTTCCACAAGAAAGGAAAACAGTTTTACAGAATGAGTCTTTCGGGCATAACTTACACAAAGTTCATGTGAGTAACAGTAAAATTAGACATGGATGGAGAGAGAACAGAGTCTGCTTATCAGAGGTCAATGGTTCTTATTTCTGTCTGTGATTTGAATTACCATCACTAACTGTTCAGCGCTCATTTCCATTGATGGAGGTTTTGAAATACCTTGAAATGGCATGCCCTCAGTATGAGGGAGTGAGAGCTTGCATTAAACCAGTAGTTTTGATGTAACAATCACTGTTTATTGTAGAATTGAATGTTGAGGATGGCAAACAGAATTATGTTAAAAAATGCCACAGGTATGATGAGCATGCTTGTTTATCTCATCCCTCTTGTGCTTTCTCAAGCATCAAGATCTTGCATTTATGACCTTTTGTAGGAAGACACTTGCAACTCTGTGATTTGGATGCTGTGCTAACTACATGCTTCTTAGTTTTCGCTCTTGTCTTTAGGAGCTGAATCTCTGCTCTATGTTGTGAAGACTTGGACCAGCAAACAGAAAAGAAAGAAGCATTAGATAAATGCACAGTTACCTTTAAAACACTTTTTAGTCTGTCAAATGCATTAGAAATTCAGTGTTAGTGCACGTGAACTGTCCTACATCTGTTTTTGTATCCTTCTTGGGAGTCTGGATCTAGAGTGTTGTCTCTTCTTCCAGGGAATGTGTCCCGCAAAGTCTGTATTCAGGAGTATTTCCCTTACTATGTTCTCCATGTAATCTAAGCCTAATTACCACATTACTTCAAACTGTTTTTACGGGTCTGAAGTGAATAGGCTTCCTTTTTTTCTCTGGACTTTTCCCACCTGATCGGCTGGCAACTTAAAAATATTGTTGTGTTGTCTGCATCAAAATTCAGGAGACTAATTTTTAGGATATTGCTTTGTTTTATCTCTGTTCCAGTTACTTTGGTTGTATTACTGATTTGTGTCACGCTTTTAATGTATTGCCATTTGTGTAGTGCAAATAACAAAGTTACGTCAAACCTGGAACATTTTGTTCTGTTTTGATGATAGCAAGTCTTTCCTGTGCTTTCACTTTAATTGGAACTCCAGACTTCCCTAATGAATAAGTAGTTTGATCTCTAATGTGAGAAGACTTATCATATCAAATCAGAATGAAATAAAGGACAGACTGTGTACTGTTAACAACAACCTAACTTAGTTCTCAACAGCTTTGATTTGAGCAGGAAAATGCATAAATGAGACAATAAATATGGGTATTATTGTGAAACATGAAAGGTAGGGAAATTGTGTGATATCTTAATGCCCTGATCTTTCTTCTGTAGAGACATAATTTTTAAGTTTTGGCTGTGCAACCAATAAAAGCTTGTTTGCTGTTCTCCTGTTCCTCCAAATGCTTCTGCAGTTTGCAAAAACAAATACTTAATTTTAGAGAATTCGGCATGCTTGGGAAAACCTTTTTCAAGACAGGACTCTTAACGCATCACAGTTGACCTATATAGCAGAAGGGCTGCAAAGGCTTGATTTGCTTCACTCATACCTTGTGCTTTGTTCAAACTTGTACTGTTAATCCCTCATTTTTCTCTAAACCCAATTTATAAAACATATATTCACATAAATTTACCTGCTCCCCAAATTCTTTCTTCCAACTTAGGATGCTCGCTTTTGGACTTTTCAAAGTGAGAACTGATCCCCACAAACCTCCAGCTTTTGAAGGTGTCAGGTGTTTTGATAAAAGGCTGCTGTGAAAAGAAACAGCATTCTCCCTCTAGCAATGGTCCTTAACTTCTGAGGCTTTCTTGTATTTGTAGAGTGTGCTTTAAAGGAGATGTATTATCCCACTAATAGTGCTCACTGACAGCTGAGGAAAAGATTCATATAGCATTTCATAGCACTGTAAATTCTATTGAATTTTTGAGTGCGCTATTTGAACTGGTCACAAAAAAACTTTTAATAAACTCTTCCCACAGAAACTGAAACAGAAGAATCAGCAGCTGAAGCAGATCATGGATCAGTTACGAAATCTTATTTGGGATATAAATGCCATGTTGGCAATGAGGAACTGAACAAGGAAAATCAAACTTTGTAACTGAAGAAGATACAAATCTGTTTGGATATACCTAACTTCCTTCTAAGAAGTAACATGTTTTTCCACGATTATATTGCAGTAATGTTTGAAAAGTCTTCAAGATTAAAATGTTGTGTTGTTTTCTAATAACTTAAATGGTGTTGGGTTTGTTTTTATAGAAGATTCATCCTATAAGTTTTACCTGTGTGGTTCACTGGGGCTGTACAGCCTCAGTAATTTACAGTAGAAGTTTGGATTGCTATGCAAATAGGGGGTTTTATAAATAAAGTGTTTCTGGATTTTCTTTATAATGCAATTAAAAACTTTAAAAGCATGTGTTTGTATGCCATTCTGCAGTGGAAACAGTCTCTACAGAGAGGAAAAGTTGCAAGACAGGAAAGTTGCTCCAGTAAGCTAGAGGGCCAACATCAGCAATCAGATACTGCAATTCAATCTGCAGTATTTTATGTAGTATCTGCAGTGCAGAGCAGAGTGGGACAATCCCATCCCTTGCCTGGCTGGCGATGCTGTGCCTGATGCCCCCCAGGACAGGGTTGGCCCTTCTGGCTGACGGGGCACTACTGACTCATGTTCAACTTGGCACTGACCAGGACCCCCAGGTCCCCTTCCACAGCACTGCTCTCCGGCCTCTCATTCCCCAGGCTATACACACAGCCAGGGATGCCCTGTCCCAGGTGCTGAATCTGGCACTTGCCCTTGTTAAACTTCACGCAATTGGAAATTGCCCAACTCTTTAATTTGTTGAGGTCTCGCTGCAGGGCCTTTCTGACCCTGAGGGAGTCGACAGCTCCTCCCAATTCAGTGTCACCAAAAAACTTACTTAGTATTCCTTCCTGTCCTGTGTTGAAGAGCACAGGGCCGAGGATGGAGCCCTGCGGAACCCCACCTGTGACAGGTCACCAGTCACCCCATTCACTGTAACCCTTTGTGCCCAACCCGTCAGCCAGTTGCTTACCCATCACATAACTCAGTTATCCAGCTGTGTGCTGGACATTTTGTCCAGAAGGCTTCTGTGAGAGACAGTATCCAAAAGGTTTGCTGAAGTCCAAAAGCATTACATCTACTGGCTTTCCTAGATCAGCTAGGTGGGTTACCCTGTTGTAGAAGGAAATCGGGTTCAACAAGCAGGACTTCCCCCTCATGAAGTTGTGGTGGCTGTGACCAACTGTGACCAGTGGTGTATTTCTGTAGCATTATGTATGGTTGGAATACTTCGCTTTTGTTTACCAGAATGCACTGAATAAAGACCTTATTAATCTTTTCCCTATGACTGTCAGTCCTAGTAAACTTTGGAGTATATCAGCAGTTCATTATTTTGAGTTAATCGTGAACCTTCATCTCTCTTTGTTCTAACTTTCTTACTCCTCACAATTTTTGTTTGCCCTGAAAATAATGAAAATTTTTGTTATCCACAGATGCTGCCTGTTGCGGTGCATTATGGCCGGTTCCACGGCCAGCAATATCATATTGGCCACTGCCATCTCCCCCTTTCCCCCCTGTGTTTGGTTCTTCCCACAGAGGGTTCTGGGTTCCCCGATCCCCCGTTGGCCCACGGTATTTCTCCCCTCCCACATTATCCTCTATTGGTCTGTACCCTTTGCCTGCCAGGATTCAAACCCCATGTCCCTGCACTATTGGTTGTTTCATGTTTTCCCTTCCCATTTGGTAAGGGCATAACAAGCCCTCGTAACGGTTTTTCGGCACTTCTTCTCGCGACCTCCAAGTTGAATAAATCTTCTCCTGCTTTTCCACAAAGAAGTCCCTCTGCCTCATTCCCACCTCCTCGGCGCGCCCTCAACATCGGTGGGTTAGGCGAAAGCGTGCTGGAACTTCGCCAACCCTCCCGCGCCCTTGCGAGCTGCCTCCATCATCCCCTCCCGTGTGGGCAGGTGCCCGGCGCTTGGTCACCCCACTAGCTGGACAGATAGTGTCATGGTATGTGGTGCCCAACATGGGAGCAGCGTGGACAGCTGACCACCACCCTGCCTGCGTTGGCAGAGGCTGCTGGATGCCACTTGTCTCTGAGAAAACCGCCGCTCTTTGGACTGCGTGACCGGCAGAGAAGTGCTGAAGCGTGCGCAGACCTGCCGCCGCCTTTCTGCCGCTTTCACAAGAAGCGCCAAAGCGCGTGCAGCTGTGAACGTGCTGCTTCTGGCCACCGCTTTGGATTGCACGGTGAACCGCTGAAACAGCCGGCGCCGCTTTTCTGTTGCTTTTGCAAGCTCGCCGAAACCACCTCCGCCGCTCGACCTCATGCAGCTTCTGGCGGAAGAGCGTGGCCGCTGTGGAACCTGTGGAAAAGCCGCGCCGAGCACACCACGTTTCGGAGCAGAAACCACAGCTTTGGAGCGCGCGCGATTTTCTTGGGAGCTGCAAGCACGCTTTGCTGGAGAAACCTGCTGCTAAAGAGGAGGACCTCCTCCGGTTTTTGTGTTCTGGGATGTTCCACGACTTGGAAAGTCGGGTCTGTGTGAGTAGAACCCCTAGGGAGCAACCAACACACGTGCGGTTGGCTCCAAGACCCTTACTCTGAGAGCACAGGTCAACAGGGGTGGAGAAGCCCGGGATTTTTGTTTAGTTTAACGTTTTGTACCCGGCGGGGAGAGGAATCGGGGTCATGGGCAATAAACTGCCGCAGGCAAAGCGAGAGGTTTATGTCCCAGTTTCTGAGATCCTAAAGAGTTCGAATTTTAAGTTTTCCAAGGGGCTTCTTAAGATGTTTCTTAGGTGGGTTTTCCACCACTTCCATGCTTCCTCCGCGGACC
>VZTD01000355.1:18922-76487 GCA_013397725.1 Rhagologus leucostigma
CCCCGCAGCCCCGCCGCGCCTGCCGCGCCCAGCGGCAGCGCCTCGCCCTACTCCCACCCCTCAAACCTTTTTTTAATAGCTGCCCAGGATGGCACGGGCGGCCGCTTGGCAGCACACACCATTTTGTGAGAAAACCCGTCCGCCATTTTGTGTCCCCGGTCCCCTCAGTTTCCCGCCGTAGCGCACGGCTCCTCCCTCGCTCCTCCTCCCCCCTGCACTCTGCCCCCTTCCCGCGCATCGGTGCCACCCCCGATTGCGTCGTCGGGCGGTCCCACGGGCCCCTCTCATCTCGTCGGGTCCTGCCCCCTCCCAGACTGCACCCAGCCCCCGACTGCCCTCATTGGAGGCTCCACCCCTTGTGGGCATCACCCATCTGGTTCCCACGCCTCCTCTTCCAATTCCCATGCTCCCTGGACCAGAAGCTGTGGCTCGGAAGGTCAGGTGCTGGGTGGAGCAGTGGACATCCAGGCTACGCCGGCCTTCTACAACCAGGCCGGGCCCTTCCTCTGATGGGAACCCTTCCCCCATGCTGATCTCAAGGAACTGTGCAAAGCAGCCAAGGAATTCGGTCGGGAGTCACAGTACTTCTGGAGCCTGCTCCTTGCCACTTTCTCACCAAGGGTTTTTGTCCCCCATGATATAAAAAATGTCATAACCTGCCTCCTTACCCAGACGGAGTACCTTCTCTGGGAAAGGACCTGGAAGAGGATGCTAAGAGATTTTCTCACATCCTACCTGAGCAATCCCCAGCTTGCAGGTCTCACTATGGACCACCTTTGTGGAGAGGGTGCTTGGAACAAGCCCCAGGATCAAGCAGCAAACATCACTGAGGCAGTCCTGAATAACATCAAACAAGCCACAGAGCATGCCTTGTTCCTCACCCCTACCACCACCACCCCTACGACCCACTTTACGCAGATCCTCCAAGGGAGGGCAGAGGATTTTGTAGACTTTGTAGAGAGGCTGAGGCAGGCCGTTTGCATGCAGATAGAAGGGCCAGAAGTCCAGCAGCAGCGGCTGCGAGAGCTGGCCTGCTCCAATGCAAACGAGACCTGCAAGGCCGTGCTGAGGGCTCTGCTTCTGGATCCACTGCCCACCCTGGGTCAGATGGTGGAGGTCTTTGTAAAATTGGTATCACTTGATCCTGAAATACCATCTTTGGGAAAAAAGCCGGCAGTGGTAGGAATGGTTGAGGGAGGAAAACCTCCACCCCAGCATCGCTGCTTCCATTGCGGGAAGCCAGGACACTGGGCAAAGGGGTGCAAGGAACCCCTGGCGGAAACATCTGTGCCCAAGCCTCTCATTCCAGGCCACCGGGGGCAGGGATGCTGCTGCAACCACCGGCAGCATTCAGGAAATCGTCAGAAGAATACAGGATGGCCCTGTGTAACATCAAGTGCCAAGCCATCCCTCCCTGTCCTACCTGCTCCCCCAGAACCTCAGGTGAAACCCAGCGACAGCTGCCTTACAACCAGGGGAACGCAGACTGAAAGAGGAGACGATGCAGATTCCCACCACCGACAATGACCTGTCATCCCGCCGCCAGATCCATGGATCACCAAGTCCCGTTTTTGGCACCTCCCCAAGATTTACCCCCTTTTTCCCCTATGTTATCCCCCAATCATGCATCCCCATACCCCTGTTACCTTGTCACCCCTCCTCTTATCCCAGACCTTACTCCCTCCTGTTGCTTGCCCACCAGTTCACCTCCCGTACCTCCACCCCTTTGCCCTACCTTTCCGGTGGCCACACTCTCTAATACCTCCATTTGGTTACAACCCTTTTAATTACAATGCTCTCAACAATCTTATTTTGAGTCGCAACAAAATCACCCACCCGAGCCACGCCGTACCATGGGTTCCAGCGCTTGTCGCACCACCATCCCCTGGATACCCCTGGTACCACTTGCAGTGGAAGCGTGAACTGTGTCTCAGCCTACCACCTACAGCGAGAGTGCCCACACCAGCATCCCGGAGGATGAGAGACTTAATTACATCAGGAACTCACGGGGTGGCTTGCTTCTTTGTTGAAAATTGCTTTGTGGATCTTTTTGGTTGTTTTCATTTTCCTATGTATATTCAATTATTTTATGCCTCATTGTTAAATCCCTTAGAACTACCTTTGGTTCTGTTTCAATAAGTAAAAAATGGGGAGATGTTGTGGTGCGTTATGGCCGGTTCCACGGCCAGCAATATCATATTGGCCACTGCCATCTCCCCCTTTCACCCCTGTGTTTGGTTCTTCCCACAGAGGGTTCTGGGTTCCCTGATCCCCCGTTGGCCCACGGTATTTCTCCCCTCCCACGTTATCCTCTATTGGTCTGTACCCTTTACCCACCAGGATTCAAACCCCATGTCCCTGCACTATTGGTTGTTTCATGTTTTCCCCTCCCATTTTGGTAAGGGCATAACAAGCCCTGGTAAGGGCTTTTCAGCACTTCTTCTCGCGACCTCCAGGTTGAATAAACCTTCTCCTGCTTTTCCACAAAGAAGTCCCTCTGCCTCATTCCTACCTCCTCGGCGCACCCTCAACATCGGTGGGTTAGGCGAAACCGTGCTGGAACTTCGCCAACCCTCCCGCGCCCTTGCGAGCTGCCTCCATCATCCCCTCCCGTGCGGGCGGGTGCCCGGCGCTTGGTCACCCCGCTAGCTGGACAGATAGCGTCACGGCAGCTGTCAGTGCAGTATGTGTCTCTTTTTCCAGATGAAAAAGTATGTAAAACAACAGTTTCAGTACAAATCCACAGGGCACTTTACTCTTAATATTTGTCAAGTTAAAACTTACCATCCTCAATTAATTGCTTCTTCTGTATCAGTTTTAACTCTCATTCCATGTCCAGTCAGACTCCATAGTAGTTTTGTATGAAACACTTGTTCGGAACCTCCTGAAGCATCCAGTTAAATGGTATCCTTTTAAAAGATACCATTTTTGCAATCTGGTGGTTTGATACTGAACACTTACTGATTTGAGGTTCATGGATTTAAAAATGTTGTACTGGTTTTCATAGAATCACAGAATGGTTTGTGTTGGAAAGAACCCTAAAAATCATCTTGTTCCAATGCCTCTGCCGTGGACACGGTTGCTCAGAACCCCATCCAGCCTCACCTTGAACACTGCCACAGATAGGACATCTGCAGCTTCTTTGGGCAACCTGTTCCACTGTCTCACCACCCTCACAGGTGTTTTGTTGTTCTATCAGTCTCTTTAATTCTGTTTTTTAATAATTTCAACCCATTTGTCAACTGCTTGAGGTAAAAATCACTGGTAGTAGATCCGACCACACCTGGTTAACAATATGTGACTTTTCCCTGAAAATAGGTACAATATAGTATATTGTATATAGTTGTATAGTTGTTTTTTGTTTCTCTTTTTAAAGGCTGTAAATATTAAGAGATGAATGGATGTCCAGTCTTATAATTGAAAATAAAGTGTTAGAAAATGTTGGTTTTGGTTAGTTTAACCGGTGTTGAAAGTGATCTGTAAGTATGACAATACTTAGATATGAGTAGATGTCAAAATACCTTACAAGTAAGGTCTCTCTCTTTTCTCCCACATTGCAAATGCAAAAGTGGATATCTTACTCTATGGAAAAGGCAGCAGCAGAATTGTTTGTTCCCTGTTTAGACTGGCCACTATGGCAGATTTGCTGGTCAGAAATAATTTTTTCTTCAGCTGTGAGAGTCGTAACTGTTTTGTATGCAAAGCTTTTGAAAAGGAGATGACTGCAAGTAGAGATTTTACTTTGTTGTTAGTTTAAAATGCAAATACATTTTTCTATTTGCAAGCTGTAGTGGCAGCTTTCTGTTTAGTGCATGTATAAGCTTGCAAGCAGCCTAGGAGAAGTATTTGAAGTGGATTTTGAAATGGCACCATCATCTTAATTATGAGTGTAAAATTCTCAGTTCTTCATATTTTGTTCTATTTTTGGAACAATTATGGAAAATGGAGATTAGTCTAGACTTCACTGTTCTGCTTGTATGGTATCTAGGTCTTCTTACTAAATGTGTTTAAAGTTTGGTGATTTTTTTATTACACACAAACAATACAGAAGTAACCTAAAATGTGAATAAGAGTGCAGCTATTGCAAGTAGATGTCTGGGTGATAAAATATTCAGCCTTCTCTGTGCAGCTGCTAGCAGTAGCCAAGGTCTGTATTACAGTTTTTCATCTGGGAGAGAGGAGAAACACTTCAAACCACTACCAGAATAGATGGGCAGTAGCTAAATTGCAAAGTGCAGAAATTGACAGAATTGTAAATTATCACAGTAAATACTGTCAAAGCAGGACTGTGCAAGGTGTTGGACCAAAACCATACACTTTGACT
Organism: Rhagologus leucostigma; assembly: GCA_013397725.1. Taxonomy (NCBI): domain Eukaryota; kingdom Metazoa; phylum Chordata; class Aves; order Passeriformes; genus Rhagologus; species Rhagologus leucostigma. The sequence goes on from VZTD01000355.1 coordinate 23,247, forward strand.
TACACAGATGAAAGTAAGGGTAGTGAACATAATTCAAATGCTACCAGATCCGTGAATAAGTACAGGATTTGGCCAAGAAGATGACAGTTTTAAGAAAAGTGGCAATTCCTCAGCTGTGAAACACTTGAATGAATTACTGGGCATCAGCATGTGCTGAAATTTAGTATTTTAGTTAATGCTAACTGAACTTTAACTGCTGGTTAATGAAATGGCACCAGATGAAGTATTTACAAATACCAGTAAAGCAATACAAACACAGATGTTCCAGTGTTTGGTTTATGTATCATTGACTTTTATATCATTATATATCATTGAAATTATCTTCATGCTTCTGGTGTTCCCCTACTTTCCTCACCAGGCTGGTGGCTCTCAAAATTGCTGCCTGCAACAGTGCTGGACTTGCTATCCCTCCTAAACACACAGAGCTCTGACTGGCTCTGGAAGTGCCCCCTCTTCACTTCAAGGGTCATTTTCATGTGACTGGTAGTAAGTATAGCTGCTTACTAGTGATTGGACTCAATGATTGTAAAGGTCTTTTCCAACTTAAATTATTCTATGATTCTATGGCTATTTTTATATTTTTGATAAGGCAGAAGCTGGATAAACATGCTGACACTTCCAAAAGCAAATACCAGAACACAGGATCGTTATACTTTTGGAATATTAAAATATTTGAGGGGTTTGGATTTCTTGGAGCTTTGTTTTGCCCAGAAAGGACTTGGGAGAGTGGAGCTACAATGCAGAACACTCTGTAGCATATTTGTGGGAATACTCCAAGTTAACACACACTCTCAAAATACAACCATTAATCCAACACCTTTGTAGACAAAATAATGGATATTGAATATGTGGTTCAGTATCACAGCACAGAAGATACCTGCTAGGCAGTTGCAAAGGTCCAAGGTTTTTCTTGCATAAGCAGACAAAAGTGCAGAGCAGATTTATGCCTTGTTCACGAAAGATGCAAGCAGTTTACCTTTCCTCCTGTCTTCCATAGAGGCAGCAAGGCCGTATCCATGACCATTCTTGTTGTCCCACAGAGAGAAACCCTGCTCTGATTATAGTATTTCTTACTGATGGAGAAGCTGGAACTTGTGCACAAACGCTACTCAAGTTAATCACTAAAGAATGGATTTAGAGGGAGGAGGACAAGGATTCTGGTCTCATAGGAACCAAGATTTCATCAGTCCTGCACAAGCCAAAAACCCTACAGCTGAAGGGTAGCTGACCACTGCTGTGGAAGCAGTAAGCTCCAGATGTAGATTAGAAGACCTGAAGATAAAAAAAAAACATTAAAAAAATCTGCAATGACGTCCAAAGATACTATGAGTCAGCTAGGGTTGACAGAGGATGGATTAGTTTAATTGCTTCATGCTAGCAGAGGAAATGAAGGATTATAAAGGAGTTTACAAATACATCAGTGCAAAAAAATATTTGGGGAAGGAAGTAAGTAGTTTTCTCATGCCCCTTATGTAATAGTAATGAAGACTGATGTGGTAGAGCATCAGGGCTTTAAAGGGGAAAGGGGTTTTCCTGACTTGGAAGGTTATTCCATACGTAAAAAGAACAAGCTGACTGGTATGTATTGCAGGATATTAAATAAAGTGACAAAAAATATGTACCAGTGCCAGTTTTTATTTAATAAAATGTAATGAATAAGTGGAATGTAAGAGGTAAATAAATACAATATAGTGAAACTTTTGTCTTGTTAAATCTAACTTCTGTGCAAATTTTAAGGATTTTTTTTTGCTCATATTGCATAAGGGACACATTCTGGCATCTGTTACAACACTACAGAACAAACAACACCATGAACAATCTGCAATAGTGTTTGTATTGATTGAATGTAGTCCGAAGCCGCATCTGTGTTTTCCAGCACTTCTCACCAGACTAGGCCCTGTAAAGACCATCAGTGTATGTGAGGTAAACAAGCAGAGGCACGTTTCCATGTGCCTCCGTAAGCCTGGGAGCATCACAGCTCATTGAATGCCTCCATGTTCAACTCGCAGGCTGTCTGGTTGCTTGGAGTTCTGCTTCTGCACGTGTTCCCAGCAGCTGATGACATCTGATAATCACTGCTGAAGTTGTATAAACTGTGATTTTTTCAGCCTAAATCCTGTAAGAGACCTGATGTGCTTAGGCCTTTTTTGGCCCCTTGTGCTCTCACTTTCAGATGACTGCACCTATTACAAAGCTACAGAGCAATGTTCCGGAATGGAGTTGAAATGCAGTGGAGGAAAGGAATGAATTGCATACGTGTCTGTGCTAAAATTTTCTCCTAGGCGTGTGTGTGCTTATCGTGAAATGTTGCTTGAAAAATCAATTCAGATTTGCCTAAATAGGAAGAAAGATTGGTGATTTTAAAGTTGTCTGAGTAGCAATGGATAGTAATGCAGTTGTTTTTATAGCCATATAGAGGGTTTAGTGGTATTTACAGTCCTGGACAGGGGGGAGGAAGTTCATGAAGACAGCCTGTTACTGAAATACATCATTGGAATGGGAAGACTTTCAAACAATAAGGGGAAAATATAGAGAAATACAGCAACAATCAAAACTTGAGTGAGTATACACTGGCCATAAAATAGAGGCAATGAAAGGGGATTTGGGAAAACACATTTTAAACCTGCATTAAAGAGATAATTTGGGATACAGTGAGAGGAAAAAAGCCACTGCAGTTTTGGGGTGCATGTCCAAATATTGCATAGTAGGGAGTGTGAGAGCTCTTGCTCTGAAACCAGTAATTCTGATACTGTAATTCTGCATGAAATACTGAATTAGTTTTGAGGTCAGCATGATACTAACACAGTAGAAGAGAAGAATACTGATGTGCTTCCATATGAATAATCATTAGAATAACTTGTGAAAGTGAAGACAAGGCTTAAGTATAGAAATTCTTGGGTATGCAAAGGGAAGGTAATTAGAGTGATTCGAAGTGGCTGTAGTATAGAACAGTGAAAAAAGGTAAACAAGAGGTTATTTCACCAAACAGCAGTGAAGAGGGAAATCTCTTAGCATCAAGATATGAAATACTAATTTCCCTAGCAGTTTAGAAGATGCTTCTTGGGTTATGTGGAAATTTTAACACTAAACTTAGAGCAGAAAAAGGCTGAACAAATGCATTGAGAAAAGGAAAAAAAGAATCCTGCCTTGGATTGGCAGAGCGAGAGGTGGACTTAGCTGACCTGACTGGTTTTTCCACCTTTGGACTGTACAGTTGTAAAGCATGTTTATCAGATGACTGTCAGATGATGAGCTCCTGAGAACACCTGGACTGGATGCCACCTGCAAGTATTAAAGAGGCTTTCGTGGCTTCTTTGTGATGATTTGCTGCTGAAATTCCTCTTCAGGTTAACAGACCCTCATGGAATTTATATTAGAGGAATTGGAGCAGACAAAGAAATGAAGCAGTACCTTGTTTCTCACTCCCTGCTTCCCCACCTCGCGTCCTAAGCCTCCCACTCCTAGTTTTGATGCATTTCCTAGTGAAGTAGCTGATACTTGATTACTGTCTGTTGACTCAGTAGAACCTAGGAAGCCTTTTACTAATGCGACATGTGTTATTATTTGTCCACCCTTCATAACAAAACCAGCTGTAGTGCTTGCATGCCTTGCAGTGTGAGCTGGTGTCACAGTCTGCACCAAGGGAGCACAGACACAGAGGGCTGATCGAAGTGTGTAAAATATCTGATCGTATTTTGCCTCAGATATAAAGCAGCATTATAAATTGTTATGTAAACCACATATTACTTTTATAGCATTTACACATGTTACATATATTTTTGTTTGGTGTCGGAGTTTTCAATTACTTTCTAGGAAACAAGAACTTTTTTTAAAGATCTTGAATAGTCTAAATAAGTCACATCTAAAATGCCCTCCAGCACTCTCAGAAGACAGAAGTAAGGGATGGAAATAGAAATAGGCATTGCTCTTCCTCACAGGGAAGAAAATGGGTTTTTACATGTGTAATTATGATTGCCACAGTCCCAATTTCTCATCAAAATCATTTGGTAGCTTAGATTTTATTAAAACTATGAGCCCCACCATACCATTTGGAAAGTAATAAGCAGATTCACGGTAGTTAAGCCAAATACAGTTAGATTTATTTATTTTACAGCATGAAGTTGCAGAGACCACTATAATTTAAACTAGTTTTACAAAGCCAGAGTGGAGCTGGAATAAATTCAAGCAAAGAGTATGTGGCTTTCCTATCAGAGCTTTTGAACTTGACTTGAACAATTCAGCTAGTTTTCCTGCTGAACAAAAAATTGGGCAGAGAAACAGTAAATCCTTCAGATGTGCAAACTTGTGTCACAGACAGGAGTAAGGAAAACAGGTGGAATTTTCAGCCTGCTGATACTCTGAAATACAATTTTCAAGCAGATTATGGAATGTACTACTACCATTTTGCCACACATTAACACAACAGCTACCAAAAAAAGTGGTTTCAGTGACAGAGCCCAGACTTGTAGCATAAGCAACATTCACCTCACGCTTGTGTGCTGGCTGTGTTCAGGTCTGAGGCACAGATAAGTATTCCCAAAGTCAATTGCTTCCATGTGCATGCATATAAAATTTCAGAAGTCCCTTGTATTATGGTTTGTGTGCTTTTTTAAAGGCCTTTCACTAACACATAATAAATTCAAGTCTCTGGTGATCAACCATATACTGGTATGCCAATAAAGATCTCTATTTGTGTGTGTGGAGATGTACAAAACCAAGGGGTATCTCTGCCCCTGAAGTGCAGGTTAGATAAACAGGAGGGATTAATGACAGAAACAGATAGCAAAGAAATGCTTCCCCCAGGACTGAAGGGTTTTGGTTTTGTTTGTCAGCTTTTTATTTAAATCTCTGAATAACTGTCTCTCTTCTGTGCATGCAGGCTTCCATTTCCAGCTCCAAGATAGTTTGCATTTGAAGTTTGGGTTCAGGCTTTTGAGAGGCAGGAGTTATCTTCAGTGTGCAAATGTGAATGTGGAGTGCAACTGCCCAGGAGACTGGTGATACATCATCTCCAGGGTTTTTGTCAAGGTCTTATATTTTAGCAGTGTCAGCCTTCCCAGTCTCTTGCAAGCACAATTTACACCCCTTCTGTCTCCAAAGAGGAGAGGAAAGGCGACAGAGATGTTCCCAGAGGAGTGACTAATTTTTACCCTTCAGGAGTGTTCAAGGATACCCACCCCTAGTAATCATTAAATTGTTGTTTTTAAAACAAGGAAAAGAAAAAAGCAAATCAGTTAATCCCATTTCCCAAGTGTTCTGCAGTGCACATCATTATCTATTCTGCTTCTTGTAGTCATTACCAGAAAAAAATTAGGTCTAGCAATGAATGGTCAGTATGATGCTGTGAGCGACACAGAGTTCAATTTGAAATTTAAAATAGACTCTCTTGTCTGCGTATATCAGCTATTAACTTTAGTGTCATTGTCACAAAGCCATCAATCTGCGTCTGTCCCAAACCCATTTTCTGTGTAGAGTCAGCCCATCTTCCTTATTTCCTACACATGCAGATTTTAAATCATGTTGTAAACCTTGTACTGCACCAAAGGTTGAAGGCTGAAAGACTTGGCAGGTTGGGGTTTTTTTAATTCCCCTGCCTCCCCCCAACATACATTCAGTATCCACCAACAGATGACAGATTGCAGCTACTCTTTGAACTGGATCATGCCAGAAATAGGAAAACAGAAAAAATACAGCCCTAAAGCTGATACGAAATGGATGAAAGCCTCGTTCCACTGAAGCTAATGGCAAATGCAGTAGAACTTAATTTCCAAGTAATTGCTATTGCTAGAAATTGTTTCAGAGAAACAGTGCACAAAGTGGCCTTTGTAGGCTGGATCTTGTACATTTTAGAGACGATATCTGCTTCTGTAGCACCAAAGCAGCTGAGCACATCAGAAATGCTTCAGTTAGTTGTCATCTAGTTTAATGTGGGGGTGTTTGCTACTGGAACATTTTAAGCATTTAATTGAGAGAGTCTTCTGTTCTGGATTTTGCTTCTCCTCTGAGTCTAACAATGTCTAAGAACATTGGCTTTTAAGGCCCATAAACTTCCTCAAAATTTCCAGAAGGCAGAGCTTTAGGAACATATATGTGATTTGTAAAGGATAACTGTAATAGGAAGAATTGCTTCACTAGAGAGCCTATTCTGATCTTCATTTTATTCTGTCAACATGAATCCTTCAAGCAAGGGTCTTTTTAAAATACCTACAGAGAAGTTTCTGCCTCTTGAGTCCATGACAGAACGTTGCTTCATTAGCCTACATTTCTCTGGAACAACTGTGAAGGGATCGATTTGTAAAAGACAGTAACTGTGATGTGTTGCATCAGTACATAACAGCAAGTAATGAAACCTGGCTAATTCTGGCCATTTATGTGTGCAATTACTTTGTTGTTAAAGTGTTGGACACCTGGAACCTGAGTACTTCAAAAGCTGCTTTGAGTGCTGTGTCCAACAACTACAGTGACACTAATACTTGTTACAAATCTTGTGTTCAAATCCCATTTCAACCTGTAGATGTCTATGTTACTGTAACACTGAAACCTAGGTTTTGCTTACAGGAACTCATAAGCTTGCTAAGCCTTGATGTGACTGAGCTGCTGTGATCCCTAGATAGGATCTAAGCATTGGCAAAACTCCCGTACTGACCCTTTCATCACCTCTCACTCTTGGGAACTGGCACTAGTAGGCATTTTGTAAGTGAGGCACAAGAGTCTACACAGTGAGATGCAACACCTGTCCACTGGCATCTAAAGCACTTCCTCGAAAGACCCAAACTCAGGTCTTCAAACTTTGGGAGCACATCAGGCTCAGACTGAGGCGAAAAGGGGTGCAGCAGAGTGAGTCATGCCTGAAAGGAGCCAGCTTTGTGTCCAGAAGGTGTTCTCTCACATGCAAGTCTCTTTTTTTGCATACATAGAAGCCCCACTGCAGAGAGAGAAGGCAAACATATATTTCATGAAAACAAAGATGACACAGAGTACGTGCATAATTTATATTTGTTGGAAGATACAGCTTCTGAGTGCAAATCAAATAGCTGTATCCAGAAAAGGGAAGAGTAGAAAATACTGCTGTGTTGGGCTTTTGTGGCAGAGTTTCAGTAGTGGGTGGCTAAAGGGGTGGCTTCTGTGACAAACTGCTGGAAGCTTCCCTCTGACAGAGCCAATGCCAGCTGGCTTCAAGATGGACCTGCTGCGTGTCAAGGCTGAGACCATCAGCCTGTGGCAGCACCTCTGGGATAATGTATTCAAGAAGGGGAAAAAACTGCTTAGAGGAGTGAGGATATGTGAGAGAAACAGCCCTGCAGCCCCCAAGGTCAGTGATGAACGAGAGGCAGGAGGTGCTCCAGGTGCCAGAGCAGAGTTTCCTCTGCAGCCTGTGGTGCAGACCATGGTGCAGCTGTGCCCCTGCAGCCCATGGAGGTCCATGGTGGAGCAGAGATCCGCCTGCAGCCCCTGGAGGACCCCATGCCTGGACCAGGTGGGTGCCCAAAGGAGACTGTGACTCCATGGGAAGCCTGTGCTGGAGCAGGCTCCTGGAAGGGACCTGTGGACCCCTGGAGAGAGGAGCCCACACTGGAGCAAGTTCCCTAGCAGGACTAGTGACCCTGTGAGGGACCACCATTGGAGCAGTCTGTTCCTGAAGGACTGCACCCTATGGAAGGGACCCATGCTGGAGCAGGGGAGGAATGTGAGGAGTCCTTCCAACGAGGAGGAAGGAGTAGCCGAGACAAGGTGTGATGAGCTGACCACAGCCCCCATTCCTTGTCCCCCTGTACTGCTGGGGGGAAGACTGAGAGAACTTAAATGTAAAGTAGAGCCTGGGAAGAAGGGAGGAGTGTGGGGAAAGTAATTTAAGATTCTTTTCTCAGTAGTTTACTCTGATTTTTTATTGGTAATAAAGTAAACTAATTTTCCCGAGTCTCTTTTGCCTGTGACGAGAACCAGTGAGTGATCTCTCCCCATCCTTATCTCAATCCATGAGCCTTTTGTTATATCTTCTCTCCCCTGTCCAACTGAGGAGTGATAGAGTGGCTTTGGTGTGTACCCGGCATCCAGGCAGGGCCAACCCAAAATTTCAGAAAGAGAACAAGCAAATGCTCCCCTTAGCTACAGCAGCTAAGGGCAAAGGAAAAAGAGAGAGATAGTATTTGTGTGAGTCCAACACTGTTTCTGTGATGCCAGTGAATTTGCAGTTAAGGGCTTAAGCGTGAGGTATGGTTGCAACACCTCACCAGATCCTTGCAAAATTGTCAGATAATACTCCATTGTAGAAAATATACAACACATCCTACTTCTTATGCTCTCTTCACAGACTTCTATATGGTGCATAAGAAACAGAGTCCTGTAACTCTTCTCACCACACACACTGTAGTGGTTTCAAGCCCAAGTGGACACATATATTCACAAACCCAACCTCACATGATTCATATTTTGTACGGCTGGAAAAAAATCCTTTTCCAGTGGCTAAGCCACTAGGTTTGATGGGACTCCAATACCCAGGTGAGATCCTTCACCACTTGTTGGAACCATGAGACTGCAGTGCCTCTTGTCTTCTAGAAGTTCTGTAAGGAAGGAAGACAGCTAGGACCAAATATGAAAGACACTTTATGGCAGGAGAACAAAAGTGTCCTGGGCACAGCGTCAGCCAGCCAGTTAAGGATAGAGGAGTTCTCAGGAAATCCTGATCTTCACTTTGACTCTTTTTGTACCTTGGAAGGGACTTTGATTTGAAAAATGTAACAGGACTCCATCTGTAGAATAAGGAGGACAATAAAACTTTATTCCAGGGTTCTTAGTTTTATCAATTATTGATGTCTAGAAGTAGGTTGGTACTGTACAGGGCTTGAAAAATGCTGCTGCCTCTGGGGGCTTTTAGCTAATGAATTGTAAACACAAGCCTGGTGCTCATTAGCGGCCAGAGTGTGATAGTTTTGGCAATGTTTGGCCTTGTCTGAATGTCATAATGAAGTAGGAAGGGCTGGAGGAGCACATATCCACAGAGGAAGATGTGCTTTGAGAAAGGATGTATGAAAACAGAAGTGCATTCCTTTCTAAACTGCATAAAAGAAGAATTTAGTTTTTGAGGATGGTCTGGAGCATGGAGGAGACGATAAAGGCATCACTGAGGTGTGATGTACTGGCTGAGTGGAAATGAGAGCAGGAACTATTGCAGTTGGTGCTATAAGTCAGGGCAGTGTTCTGGGGATCCTTGAAGGGAAGCACAAGTAGCTGAAATTTAATGCAGGAGGCCAAAGGAAGATGATGGAAGAATTCAGAGGTGCCGCTGTTGAGGCAGATGATTTACTGAGACATTTGAAATAGGTTGCAAAGGAAAATGGTGAAAATGAAGAGGAGGCTGTAGTAGTCTTGAGGAGAAATGATCAGGGCATGACCACAATTTTTGTCACATGGGTGACACGGGTGAGACTTAGAGAAGTTGCTCATGGTGAAATGATGTAATTTGGCAAGTGTCTGGCTCATGTTTCAGACTGGGAGAGATGACTCTCAGGAGGTTTAATTAACGTGTAGGACTCCTTGTAGGAAATTGCTAAGTGTTGCTATGCCCAGAAGTTTCTCAGGAAATTGAGAGCAAAATGAAAGACAATCACGATTTCCTCACTCCACAAAAAAATTCTGCAGGAGTTGCAATCTGTGCTTGCTGTCCAGGAGATGAATATTCAAGTCTGTTGTCTCCTTCTGAATAGAAAGCTCTAGAAAGATAAAGTACTTCTTTCTTGGGCCTCCAGAAGGTTCATGCTGAATGATGTTTGAAACATAGCTCCATAAACGTTTATGAAGAGATAAAGTATAAATTCTATCTTGATTTCATATTGACTTGTTATAGACAAGCAACTGTTCTGAAAATGTTTTCACATAATCATTCATCTCCCTTTAGAGAATGCAATGTGCCAGTTTCTGAGAGAGAACAAAATTATCGTGTATTATTTTTAGATGCAAGCAATTTGTGGTTAATGTTACTCTGCCAGAACAGGGTACCAAACCCCCAGTTTCAAAACCATGAAAGTTTATTGGATAGCTATAAAACTCCGTGTGAAGGAAAGAGGAGAGATTTTCACCTAACTCAAATAATCTGACATGTACTTCCTGTCTACAGATAAGACTGAAGGTGGAATAGCTCAGCAAGAGAAGATGAAGAATATTAATGCATTGTCTATATGTGGATGCAGGGAGCATGGAAAATAAGCAGCAGGCTCTAGGAGAGATACAAAACAATGATGTTTATGAGCTAGTGGACATAGCTGAGGCAAGGTGGGCTGATTCTTGTCAATGCTTTGAGTGTCAATAAAGAGACAGAGAGTGTGCACAAATAGGCAGAGGCGTGGTGGCAGGATGCAGCTGTTTTCTCACTGGTAGGGTGCATGCAATGGGCTCTAATGATGTTCTGTTTTCTTGAAGAAACTTTAACATCGTAGATCAGAAGAAATAATGAGCATGATGGATTTGGTGCAGGGTTTTTTTGTTCATGAGCTCTTGGAAATCCATAGAGTCCTAAACAAACTGGATGTTTGTGATAAAAAACACTTCAACGTTTTTTAGTTAAATTAACACTCACAGTTAAGTAGTGTAGCAAAGCTACAAAACGCTGGATGCTCTGTTTGAATGTTGGGTGTATTCTTGTGAAGCTTCCTAATGACAATAATTAGTACCAGCCCCGGGGGGACAGGCCACCCACTTCTCTTTCCCACTTTGATGTCAGCTGCTGAAGGGAAGAATGTAAATAAAAGCTGGACTGTAAACACAAACACTAACTGAGGTCTTTGGTCCCGGCATGGTAGCCCTGACTCACTCTTTTAGGTTTAACAGCTCAAGCATACAGGAAAGAGCTCTCCTATGAAATACATAACTATAAAAAAGACATTTTAGCCACCTCCAGGCATAAGTAGTTTGACCGTCTGCTGGTTTGTGTGTCTCTTTTGCACATGGAGTGCTACCACTGAAATCCTGTGTCCATTATCTGAGCTTCAGTGCTCAGAACCAGCTGGCACTACGTGAAGTCAGACTCAGCTTTCCATGGGAGCTGGGAGCCACAGCTGACCCAAACTGCCAAAGGGATATTCCATGCTGTATAGTGATTGATGTGCTCAGGAATAAAAACGGGTAGAGGAAGTAAACAGTGGAGTTTTGGCTTCCAAGCTGGTCATTGCTCAGCTAGTCTGCCTGTGGGACAGGGTGAGTAATCTCCTTTGTCCCAATTGGTTTTTTCTCTTTTCCTCACCTATTAAACTATCTTTCTCTCAAGTCAGGAGTTTTCTCATTTTTGTTCCACTTGTTCTGTCCCAGTGGAACTTGAATGCTCAAGGAGAAAGGTGGTCTTGTGAACGTATCAATGTGAAAACAGCATCATGGGACATTGTGCCAGCCACAAGGTTAGAGCTGAGGCAGTTTCTGAGGCACATCAATAAAGACACCTTCAGCCTGATTTAGCACCTGCTTTTCTGCTCCTGTAGGGATGAGATGTCTTAAGAGACTGTGTGAATTATGGAGTAAGAGGTGAGGTACCCAGGATGCCTCCTGCTGCTAGGAACTGTGGCCCTCAGGTCCCTTTCAAGCTAGTTCCCACAAATACATGTGCACTACTAAATAACTGTCTAAGGATAGTTCATTCAGAGACACTTTTCCACAGGCATTATGGACAAGATTCCTCCAAGTTTGGATCTGTCCACCATCCATTAGTTACCACTATCCCAGAAAGTCTTGAAACTTCCCTTCTCCTCCTCAAGCCGAAATATGACAGTGGGAAACAGTCTCACATCAGTTCAAACAATCTAGGAGGAAAACCATCAAAAATTATTATGTATTAGGTCCTCCCTGGGGACCCTGGTGGAGACTGAGGCTGTATGCTAGATGTATGGATTTCCAGTTGCCTCCGGGACAACCCCTGAAATTTCAGGCTGCAGTCCACACCATGCCACTGGCCAAGTTGTGTGCATAAGCTTGTTGCAAATGCCTGTAGGCAGGGAGGCACAGCCTGAGCCTTGTTTAAAACATGATAGGGAAAGACAGGCATCTGCTGCAGAATACCTGCAAGGGGAGGGCACATGCCTCTAAACGGGTGGTTGCTGCAGTGGAAGGTTCTGGTCTGAAGGAGAGAGTGATAGGAATTAAAACATTATCCTCTGTCACCTCTTCTGATTAGTCTCCTGACTACTTAGTCTCCTTTCCTCCTTGAGATTTTATTTCATGACTGGTGGTTCTGGGGCAAAAATGATATGAAACCACCACATTTCATGGTGGCTGGACAGTACACTAAAATATAAAGAGGAAGATTTCTGGGCTGGCAGGGACAAGCATAAAAGAGCTCACACTTATTTAACCAGGAGTGAACTTAGTAAGCTTTTCCAAAGGTATCTGCAGCCAGCCTCTGTCTCCCAGCATGGCCTCCTGGCCTTGGGAGGCAGCAGTGCTGCTTGCAGGTGGCTGGAATGTTCATACCCAGGGCGTTACTGCTGTCCCTACCCAGCCCTTTTTGCAGCACATGGATGCAACCCAGAGCTGAGAGAGCGAAGCCACACTTGCACCTGGTGCTTCAGACTCTTGCAGCACATTTCAGTTTCCACTCTTGTGAGGCTTGTTGCTCCCCTGTGCAGCCACTTCCTACTGTCTCCCCATCACCCCAAAAGCAGATGTCTCTCTTCCTCCCCCAGAAGCCCTACACCTGCTGAGCCTCCCTCCTAGACTCTTTCAGTTCAGCTTAAATGATTTTGAGCAGTAGATGCTTCCTTGCCTTGATCAGTTGGAAGATGGAGAATTTTTGTTTGACCAAGCTACCCCTTAATCCTTTAACAGGAAGCTTTTATCCAGGGAGTGAAATACACAGGACAAAAGCTTGTTAGGAGAAAATATTGCACTGTTGTGTTTTCTTTGGCAGTTTGGCAGCAGACTGCAACACTTTATAGACATGTATGTGTCCAAGGAAGCCTTGCCATGGGGCTGGATGCAACCTGCTGGGAACAGGGAAGGGAGAGGAACTGGAGATGGGTCTGTGATGAACTATTGCAAACTGCAACTGCCCTGCATGTAGCATTAAATCCACACTTCTAGATATAAAAACAGTGTGGGACTGTCAACACTAAATATGTCAGTCACAGGTAGAAATTGCCTGGCGTCCTGCAATCCTTATTTGCATGAAATCAAAAATAGTAGGAGGAAATCTGCCCACAGCAGGCTTTCAATTTACGTCAGTCTGCCAAAGTCTTCAGCGAAAGCAAGCCACTGTGTGAACACTTAGTCATCGCCTTCATTTAACATCCAGTGGGTGTAATGTTTGGCAGCCTAGCCTTCTGAAGAGATAGCCTTGGCATCTCATTTTAGCACATTATCCCATTATACTGTGTGCTGTAGTATCCTGGTGTAAGGAAAGAAATGGAAACATGCAGTTCTGTGCACAAGGGCCACACAATTAAAGCTGGCTTCTCTGGGGCAGGTAGAGTGCCTGTGATTAAAAACTGGAGGGTAGGACATACAGTGGGTAAAGTGAGGCAAGAGCTGCGACTGCCGGAGCAGGCTGAGGGTTGGAGACCAGCACCATCTACAGCTGAGGAACCTCTTTTCAAACCTGCTTCTGGAGAGAAGCAAAAAAGACCATCCATGTGACCTAATCTAGTGTGTCTCTGCCCATGGCAGGGGTGTTGGAACAAGAGCATCTATAAGGTCCCTTCCAACCCAAACCAATCTACAAATCTATTAATCTATGAAATAGGAGTGGCACTGTTCTGCTGCACTCAGCACAACTTGGAAACTTATTCTCAGTTCTTGCTTGTTTTGGTGCTCTGCATCCTTTCCTCTCCTCCATGGTGCTCAGGTGATTGGTGCTCCACCTACAAGGAGCATGGCTGGTTCCTCGGACTTTGCCAGTCCTTCCAGGGACATTGGCTGGGCGATCCCATGGCTCACAAGTAGTCCGACTCTTGGAGAATGGAGGTTGCCCAGTGCCTGAGCTGGGGGGATCTTGGGTGGACTTAGGGTCTCAGGGTGGACTTAGATGTCTTTGTAGACACCGAAACTCATTCCAAATCTGACTCCACTGGGAAGCAAAGGTTTGCAAGTATACCTATGTAGACGCATGATGCCAAGTTCAAGTTTAGAAAGTACCAAAGTGCACAACATGGATGTTTACTAAATCTTCATCTGCTCTTTTTCAACAAACCGTACGATGTTATCCGCAAGTACTAAATATCTGGTTTTGTCCTTAGGTGCTTAATATCTGTGTAATCAAAAATCCAAGGCCCAGATGGATCTTCAAGGGCAGCAGACTTTCAGAGGTATTCATGTAGTTGGCAATTAAGAGCCAGACTCCTGTGATTACAAGTGATACACCAAAACACCTTCCTTTTAGTTCTACCTAGTGCAGAACCCAAAATAAGAGTGGTCATATAGAGACTGCAGCTGTCCAGTACATTAAACATAAACAGAGGCATGCTGTCACAAAGGCAAGCCAGCATGGAAGCTTTCAGAGGCGGGGAGCCACATACAGACTGCCTCCTTGGGCAGGCCCTGACCATTCCTGCTCCCAGGTTGTGGCTAGATGCTCTTTGGCAGTCTAAGAAATGTTCAAGGCCAGGTTGGATGGGGCCCTGAGCAACCTGATCTAGTGGTTGACATCCCTGCCCATGGCAGAGGGGTTGGAACTAGATGATCTTTGAGGTCCCTTCCAACCCAAACCATTCTGTGACACAGAGGAGGCGCAAACCAAAAAGGTTTCCAAGAAATAAAAGCACCTATGACTGAATTACAGTTTCCCTTGATGTCCCCTGGCACTCCATAGGTGACCAGCACAGAGAGAGTCATGGGCTGTCTATGCAGCCCTTGGCAGGGAGCAGCAGTGGTGGAAGAAGACGCCTTTCATCCGCCTTCATCAGGTGCCCTGACTCCAAGGCTGGGCCACGGTGGTTTTGCTGTTGCACTCTCCTCCTGGCCCCAGGAACCTTGATTTTTTTGTGCATACATCTGCTTTCTCTCTATTTCTCTCAACCTCAGACAACTGAGGTTTGCTGGCCAGCCACTGTCTTAGACATTTATCTGCCTCCAGGCACTGGAGGAACCTGAACACCATTGAGCATGAGGCAGAAAGTCCTGTGAGAGCTTCCCTGTTGTGTGCTCAGCTGAGCAACATCAAAATGCCTCCTTGCATGTTGCACCCTTTAAAATGTTATCCCTAGAAAAACTGGACATAGTTAATGTGGTGCTTTTGAGACCTTATAACAGGCCATGATGACATGAGCATCCTCAAAATCCTACCCGAGCTGGGGGTGAGGAGGTGGATATTTTTATTTACAGCCAGCCTGTGACCTGATCCCGTGAAAGAATGCTCTCTAATAGGCCTGATATGAGTGGGATTACTCTCATTACTCAGTAAAGAGTGAGCCCACCAGCAGAATAAACATTGGCAGGATCAAGTAGCAGATGAGTCATCTTTTCCAAACACAGAAAGACAGCGAGCCAGTAAATAAACATGTTAGTTAAATTACTATCACACATAAACTCCATGTATATGTAAAACAACCTCAGAGGGATAGCCACCACTGCATACAAAAATACTGTTTAGGTCTCTGTCCCAACACAAGTGTCTGCAGCTAACACATCCCTGTGCACAGCAGTGCCACTGCTGTGGCTGTCTCTGGCCAGGGGAATGCTCCTCCTAATCCAAACCATGAGCCAGCTGAGCACTGGCAAATAAACTAATCGAGTCCAGCAAGACAAATGTCTGCAGGGTTAACTTCTGCTCTCCTTTGCTTCCTCTGTGACCTGTCTGAAGTCCATGGAGTTGTACTGAGTAAATTAGAGGGGAATTGTGTTCTCAGTGTCTCTGGTGTAAACATAACACTACCATATTCCCCCATGGGCATTCAAATAACTTTAAAGAATCAGTATAAAAACATAACCATTAAATTAAAAAAATAATATTTAAGCTGATAACTCTTCCCCGAGGCTTTAAAACCTTCTCTTTTTTTTTAATTTTTGTTTTTACTTAAAATTAAGTAGGTGAACATCTCCTGAGTAAACTGATCCTACCAGCAAAAGGATGAAGCAAAGCAGAGCAGGATGCCTTGCCAATGCAGAACTTTTCTTTGTAGTAGTCTTTTTGGTGGTTTTTTTCTGACCTTTTCTAGGCACTGAACAAGAAGTGTCTGATAGGATCGTGCTGTGTCCAATTAGACCTCACCAATGCCAAAGTTTTTCCAGCCTTCACATTTTTCTTGTTAAATTTTATACTACTGCTCCTCACAGGCTCAACTGCTGGCATCCTTTATAGTAAGGAACTGATCACATCAACAGTGTCTTTAAAGGTGGAGTTCGGTGCCCACTGGAGCAGTGGGGGCACTCCCAGTTACTACAGCATGGTTACTGCATCCTGGGCATGTCCTCTAGTCTTAGGTAGGTAGGAGGTCTCATCCTCCAGCAGGAAGCTGGTGTGCTTATTTCCAAGAACTTCTGACTTAGGGTCATTCTGGGCAGCAGTGAGGGCCTGTTTTTCAGCGAGGCTGAGGAAGAAAATGTGTTCAATGCACCTGTTTTCTGTGAAAATCAGACACATGCAGGGATATACATAGATGTGTCCAGCACTGGGGGAAACAGAGCTGTTTGGGGCGCTTGGATGAATATGCCATCACTGTATATGATGATGTGCTTTTTAAATGAGAGCTGTGTGGTTTGTATGGAATTCTGTAACCTGACATGTCAACTTCTAAATCTTAATGGAGCAATTTTTTGCAGTCTTTTTACCTTGAAGCACTGGGTTATCCACAAAGACACATTTTCCCCATTGTATTTCATTCTTAGAAGAAAAGTGCAGCTGATAATGATGCTTGTTGAGATTCTTTCAGCTCTAGACTTATTTTGACAGCATTTTAAATGAATTATGGGACCAATTTTGGCTGTACTGTTAGCCATTGGTCCCATTTTCACGGCAATTTTGACATTATCTCTAGTATCTTCTTCAAAGCTCTGCATGAGCTGGGTGCCATGTGGTTTGATGGTGAGCTTTCCCATTGAAATCCATACAAGTCTAGCACATGGGCAATTTCACAGCATGGAAATGATGTCTCCAAAAATGTACAGTGTCGATATCTTTTCCTTGGGCATGGAGCCCACTTGCTGCCTTCTGAGCTGAAAAACACTCCAGTTGCAGCAGTGGCTTTGTGCAACTTATTTAAGGAGTGGAGTCTCAGCTGCTGCAAAGTTATAGCTCCTCTGATTTCTATTTCCACCTGATAAAATTACAGCTCATTTGTTTGCTTGTTGGTTTCATTTAAGGTTTGAATTGTGCTGATGAGCCTCACAAGATCCATTTCCTTCTGTGCCTTCAGTCGGCACATCAGTGCTGAACTAGGTTGAGCTGTGATGCAGGAACTCTTCTTGTTTAAACAGCTGTTGGGTGAAATCCTGATGCAGGCTGTGGCAAGGCAAGGAGGCTGATGGCCTTTGGTGGGGCTCTGAGTCTGACACCTGGTCATCTGTCCCTCAGACCTCCTACCTGTGCCACAGGAGACCTGACAAGAAAATGAATGTTTTGATCTGGGAATAAAGCCCCAATAGGAACTCAGCACACTCATGGCTCTGAATTCTTCCTGATCATTTAGTGGGACAAAACACACCAGAGCAAAGCAATTGAAAAATGTTCTTACTTTGTAAGGCCACTTCATACCTGTATAGTTTTCTTCTCTGCATGGTTTGATTTCAGCAGTCTAAGGGCACAGCATGCAAGGCAGTGGAGAATCAGACTGTGTCATTTTAATATGGAGTCTTAGCTGCGTTTCATTTCAGTAATATTTCACAGGTGGCTTCTATGACTGACAGGCACCATATAAATAAAATATACGATCATTTCAAAAGCATAACCTGTAGCTTGCTCTCTTGTGCTGAGTACAACATTTGCTACTAACATTCTTCCTCAGCCACCAATAAAATTAATCAACAAAGCTGCTGGACATGGTAGTTTTAACACCAGTCTATAAACTAAACATGCAAAAGAGGTACATAAAACTTAGGTTTTTTTATTTATACACACACACGTATATATGTCAGTCACTCACTCACTGTCACATATTCACATGGTACAAAATATAAATTTCTTCCTTTTCAATCATATACTTTTAACAAATGTAAAAATAAATCACCAGTAAAAATAAACCAAAGGACTCAGCTGCCTACACACTGAACTGTGGTATGCCCTGCTTGTCAGTAGGTGTCATGCAACACCACAGTTTTTAAACACCTGGCTTGCACAAAAATATGCCTTAAAGAGGATATTCACCTCCAAATGGCTTTTGTTGTTTTTTTTTTTAAAGTCGCAAATATTCTTTTCTGGGTGATGAACAAGTGTAATGTGAGCATCCACTAATGAGGGACTGCAGCTAATTCCTGTCTCTTTGGATACGCGGTTGGTTGTGTTTAGAAAAGCAGCAGCAGCCAACACAGCAATGAGCTGGGCAGACAGGGTAGCAAAGAAGAAGAGAACCCTTGCTGGAGAGACTGAGCACAAAGGCACCAAGCCTAATACCTGCTCACCTCTGCATTACCTTTTCTCTCCCCTTTTCTCCCTGTGTTCCAGTAATCCAATAAAAACTCTTTTGTTTCTGTCATAGCTGCAAACACAACTCAATAATGTCATCATACAGATCAGCCAGCTCAATTTTTCTCTAATTCAATCAATAAAATGACCATGCTGTGCTCCCTGCTCCAATTTAAAATTGAGGATGATAGCCTGAAAGAAGTAAATCCCAGAGAGCTGCTGATCAGACCTTAGGGTATCATTTTGTTTGGTTGTTGTTTTCACAGCTTGGTCATACACACATTGAACCTGCAAATGCAGCAATGAAGCTAAACTAAGTGGGAAGCAAAACCAAAGCTGAATTTTACAGATTTTAGGCTGACTGGAACCCTCGAAGAGCCCATCAGATGCCCCAGCTATGAGATGAGTGAGTGCCTGTGTGCTCAGTAGGAAGGAGTACAGTTCAGTCACATGCTTGGCATCACATGTGTGAATGACTTGGCAGACCAAAGGGATTTATGGTTCTGTGCCCTAAAACCTAGATCAATCCACAGCCCTGAGGGGTTCAGAGTGCCCTGAGACAGGACATTACATATAGCAGCTGAGATCAGCAGGCATTTCCATCCCAGCTCCCTCTAGCTAATTCCTGGTAACACTTTGAATGTCTATTGATCAGGCAGAAATTTTTCTATTTGCTTCTGCAACTGAAATCTCATTTGATTTGTTGGCATGAAGAGATCACCAGCTTTTAATACAAAGAGAATGATTTTCTTTTTCAACATCTATAAAGAAGAAAATTGTTGCAACTCATTTTTTATTTTTTTCTAACAGCTCTAATGCCAAAACAGCTGGGGGAAGATATCCTGAATTTGTCAGACAGATAGATAGCCCTCATTGCAGAGAAGTGTTATGGAGTGTTCCGGTTAAAATTGGTTTTCATTTGCCAGAGTTAAGAGCTGTTGAGAATTGCACATGCAGTAAATACTTTAACACTGATAATGCTGAGCTGGGAGCTGGCAGAAACTCACTGTGCCGCTGCTGTGGCTGCGATCTGGCCAATTCTGCTGAGGCATGGGATGTTGGAGGCTCCTGGGGGCTGTAAACCAAAGGGGCCAGGTGGAGAGATCCAGAACACTAAATGAAGTGAGCTGGAGCCAAAAACATGCCAAAGTCCCCCACAGCATCTGACCTCTCAGACCCCATCTAAATCTAGCCCTAGGGCAGGGTGAATTTTTTCTCCCTCGCAAAGTCAGGCGCCCCAGGGAAGATGCCATGCTGGTGTCACCGGTCAGGTAGCAAAGTACTCTGACAGCATATTGATTTTGCACAACATAAGATACTTCATGGAGAGAGAGAGATTTACTGTGTGGCTGATAGACAGAAAGGCAGGTAGCTGTGTAATCAGAGAAAATGGAGTCTACTAGCAGCATCTTATTTATGGCTGTTTATTGTGAAAACACAGAGCACCCAAGAAGGGCTGTTATTTTCTCCTTAAAAGCCCTTAGAACAGTTTCCCAGCACCACATGCAGTATTGCAGTTAGTGAACTATCGGACTAAGTAACTTGGACCAATGTTTTGTTAATAGATATATATTGTTACTAGCATAACTATTGATCTGTCTCTTGAATTGGGGCGAAATCTTGTTTCTAGTCAGAACCTCTGGGGTAGCTATGTGCAGTGCCATGGCTGTACCCACTTCCACAGAAATCCTATTACCTTCAATTCATGTTGTTGTTTCTTCTTCCTGTAAATGGCCACAGCAAATCTATCTATACGTCCAGTATCTGGAGGTGAGCAGAGAGAAGATAGGGATGGTGGCAATGTACTTGTCTGTAAGGTTGTCAATAAAATCTATAGATTGAGAAATAAATATGGATCATCTAAACAGCTGGAATATACAGAGAAGTAGAGATACAGAGGGGGAGTAGGTGTGAATGAAAGACAAATTCATTCATGAGATGTGTTCAAATATATGTCTGCAGATACACAATTTCCATACATATTACAAGACCGTAGACAGACAAGGGTGGATATGCATTTTCAGAGATATCCAATTCTCTAAGCAAGGGAAAATACGCAAATATAGCAAATAGCTCAGAGCAGCAGAACTAATGCAAGCTGGTTTCCTATGGATTTGTGTCCTGGCTTGACTATGTAATATATAACAACCTGTGAGCTCCTGTGAGCTCCAAATTACTATTTCCCATGTCTGGGAACCTGACACGGTTTCCTAGCATCTAAGAAAGGGTTAGGCAAAGCTTGTCTGCAATCTTTCCTTCAGTGGAGATGACAGCAAAGCTCTTTCCTCCACTTGGCTGCTGATTTTCAGTAAATCTGTAGGGATACAGTACCACTGAGATTGTTAAATATGTTTCAAATAAGCCAAGGAGTTGAAAACTTATTAGTAACACATACACATCCATACATGCACACACGTGCAGCACGTGCTTGCAGAAGCATGGGCTCATAGAAAGCCAAGCCTAGAGGAATATGTAAAACGCTCTCTGATCTATAAGCTGCTCATTCCCAGTGTAAAGCAAAACAGCAGAATGTAGTTTATTAAAATATTTGTCAGTCTGTTCTTAATTTAGATTCTGGTTCTTTCTGTGGGAGAAAAAAGAGGTGCCCCTCCTAAGTGCAGAACTAGATGCAAATGTGGAACTCTTTGTAGATTTGAAAGCTGGGGGACAATTACATTCATGTAGCCCAACATCCTCACCAAAGAGAGTACAGGGGAGGTAGCTCCTGCATGCACAAGGCACACTTAGTGCCTTAAGCTGAGTAAGACTTTGTTAAGACTATTCCTGGAGTCCCATGCCCAGTTCTCCTGCCATGTGATAACAAAGAATTCAACCTGGAATGGGGTAGAGCAGGCCTTGTAGGACGTTCAGGAATTTTAGCATTTATTTTTTGAGGGGATGCTAGAAAAGGTTGACTTGTTTAGCTTATCAAAGTGAAGGTTGAGAGAGAATATGGTCATTATCTATAAAAATATCAGGGGAAAGTGTGAGCAAGGCAGAAGAACTGTTTAAATGTAGAGACTATTGACAGCTAAGAGCTCACAGTTATAAGTCAATCTTTTAAAATTAGAACAGAACTTGAAAGAAGCTACCTAGTGAACAGAGGAGCTAATTCCTAGATCTGCATTTTAGCACAAGTGGGAGTAAATGACAAACTCATGTTAAGATAAAGCTTAATAAAAGATTGCCAGGAAAGCATTTGACATAGCGGTATGTGACTAGAAGAACTTAGACTTTGCCACCCAAGATGCTCTTCATCCTCATGAGGTTCTAAGGGACTTCATTCAGCAGTTCAGAGGCTGGAAACCTGAAGCTGAGCTGTACACTATATTGGAAAATCAGTGTGCCGAAGGGTAGGTCTGCAGTGCAAAGCCACATTCAACATGGAAGTAGGATTGGGATCTACCCAAGAATGAAGGGGAATTCAGGCCCCTTTCCCTACACACCACATCAAGTGGCACACCATACAAGCCTCCAAGTGATGATTGTAGCCTCCTCCCTGCTCTCACTTAGCCTGGCACCATATCAACTCCTGTTAACTGCCATTAGTGAGCACAGTGTTCTATCCTCTTCCACGAACTCTGTGGATTTCTTTGCTCATACCCTATTTACCAGGCTTGTGAAATATGCATAACCTACCAGTGGCAGAAAGAGTTTGACTAGATATATAATTCAGAGAATTCTATACAACACAGATGTGGAAACTGTGGAAGGC
The DNA here is from genome assembly GCA_013397725.1 of Rhagologus leucostigma. Classification (NCBI taxonomy): domain Eukaryota; kingdom Metazoa; phylum Chordata; class Aves; order Passeriformes; genus Rhagologus; species Rhagologus leucostigma. Next base: position 45,494 of record VZTD01000355.1, read on the forward strand.
ATCAGCCACAACGCCAATGCTGTTGGATATGCATAACTGATTGTCTCTAAGCCACCCAACAGCATTCTATGTTGCGTGGGTTTAATTTCTTTTTCCCAGATACTGCTGAACAGATTGGTGGGAGTCTGAAGAGAAGAAAACAGAAAGATTTATATTCTGACTTGCACCCTAGATGCTGAGCCTCACCTTCCACCAGCTCTCCAGCCTGAGATAATTTCTGCGGATGCGTAGGTGTAGGAGAAATCTCATTCCTAATGTGGCATATAGGCTGTATTTCAGTCTCTCTTTATGTTTATCAGTAACATAAATCTGTCTTCTTACAGTGCAGAACATCTCTTGGAGGCAGGAACTCATTGACCACATGCTGCAGCAGTTGGAGAGCCATGCCTACTAATTACTGGCACTCTGCAGCACTTCATCAACATTTGCTGTTGCAAGTAATAATAATGAGCCACAACATGGGTTGGATCTCACAACCAGTAGCTTCTTTCCTACTTCTTGGGTTTTTTACCCTACCTTTTTTCTTTTCACTTTTCACCTTTGCACCCTGATCACCTTCCTTGTGCCTGGACCATGAATAGTCTCCAGGTTTGACGAAACTTCCAAGTTGGAATAAAGGAAAATGAAAGCACTAACCCTGTCTGGAAATTTGTCTGAGACAGAGATTTCCCCTGAGCCACTCTTACATATTTCAAGAAGTATATTTAGGTTAATGTTCCTCAAGGTATGGCAGGCCTGACCCTGACAGCATGGGCTGGTGTTACAGGATAATTTTCCTATGTCAAGAGAGCAGGAAGCCTTTGTGGATTGTAGGCAGAGAAAACTGATTGTGTGTCCATCCATTTTTTGTGGTGTTAACCATCTGCACTCAGACTAAAAAGATTAAGAGAAGCGATGGTGCACTAAGTTACCAAAGCGAATCAGGGAAATTCTTCTCCAGTGGAGGTCTAATGCTTTAAAATGCATGTGAATATTAGAAGAATAGGGGTTTTACACAGTTGGTTTTTCATGGTGGCCTTCTCATCTCTTACATCTCTGCAAGTTCCTCATAAGCAGCTGGTATCAGCAAAGGCTGGACAACTTACAGACACCCACAGTGGATGCTCCAAGGTGGTCCTGCAGTCCTGACCACCCCTGACATCTCCCTCCAGATGCTTCACAGGTTATTTTGACCTGACTGACATCTGTGGTCTGACAGCTATTGCTAATGTGCTGGACTCACCTGTGTGTTGCTCTGGTTTGTGATGGTGCCACCTTGCCTGAAGCAGGACACAGTACCAGCACAAAGAGCAGAGTGTGGTGGATCTCTTTCTCCTTTCCTGTAAATTCTTCCTTTCCCCAGTCACCTTTCCATCCAAGCGATCTTGGAGAAGTCAGCTTTCTCTGTATGCCAGTGGAAGCAACTGCGGGTCCACCTGAGGCAAAGCCCCGCCAGCATCAGCTCAAGAACTCCCCCATCTCCCAGACATACCTCAAGAGATCAGATGTAACATCAGAAAGTCCAGCTCACATGGTCTCTTGGCTTGGGCTGTACAAAGGATGGCTCCCAAAGAGTTCCTAAGCCCATACCCTGGATCCTTCCTCACCAGAAAACTACTTACATATTGCTTTTCTACATGGCAGTGCAAATCACCTTCTTCTTCACATCCACAGGACCCCCTAGTCCCTCCTTAGCCAAATTAACGTATGCCAGCAGCCTGGAGACTCACAGAGATGCTTTCAGCAACACATCCTTGGCTTCTAAGACATGTCCATGGAGAGCACTAACCTGCCACTGCACAGGATGAGGCAAACTACAGCCCATGCAGCATGCAAAGCCTCGAGTTTAACTGCTTTATTTTCTGGTATCTTCTTTCTTGTTTATTCTGATTAATACTTATAAAACCACCACCAGTACTAAAATAATTGCCAGGATTTTGACTAGCAGCTTGCATTTTCAAGCTTAAGAAGTTAATGTTGGTCATAACACATCAGCCTGAAAGCCTGTGTTGTCTAATGTTCTATTTCAGAGAAAAAGCAAGGGAAGAACTCAGCCACATAAACTGGTACTGACATGAAATATCCTTCCTTCCTCTAGCAGCCTGGGGACTACACAGGCTGTGCAGGCAGTTTTTGTATGAATGATAATGTGATAAATGCTCTTTATTTTTAGTCAGCTAGCACATACAAGAAGCTTTTAGGGTTTTAGTCTACTAAAGTAGGAGGCACAAAGATTTTTAGATGTTATTTGTTTCTATATATAGAGAAAACTACTGTTTATGTCCCCCAATGTATTCCTGTTTTCTTTTTATTCTCAAGGTTTTTCCTGCTGGAAAAGCAAATATATCTGTGAGTTAAACATATCTTTTTAGTTGAAACTGATATGTGGACTTACTGGAAAAAAAAAAAGGTAAAATCAGTTGAGTCTTATTTTTTTCAAAATAAAATACATATTGATGAATACTTGTCAAATCAGAATATGGATGATCAACAACCAGGCAAACAGTGTTAGTTTGCTAGCTGCTTTCCCAACTCAGAGCCAAGATTCTTAATGACGCCAAAGATGAGTGTCACTAAGTGCCAAAGAAAGTCTGTACCATGCACAACCCAAAGTTTTAGTGGTCCTACCAAGCCTAAAAATTATCCTACATGCTCTGAGTGTCCTTTCTTAGCACTTGTCTATTGATCTGCTACAAACATACGTGCTATAGCATAGTAAAGTTGCCCAATTTGCAATATTAGTCAGTCTTCAGCTCCCACTGATCTCAGTGTTTAGGTTTCCGTGAAAAAGAAAACAAACCACAAAACAAAACAAGAAAGATTTGGCTATCTTTTCAGGAGTCTAGATGTGGAGACAGAAAAATAGATACTCAAATCCTGGCACCAGATGTCTGACGGCATGTTTGGAGAGTTAGTAAGACTGGAAAGACAAGAAAAATGGAGAGGAAGTCTTCACCCAGTATGATTGGAATGTATCTGCTAGCAATTATTATGTCATTATGATTTCACAAACAATACATATTAACCGGTACACAAATCTTAGTCAGTGCTAAATGAAATGTTAACCATTATATTCCAAATGCTTTATCACAAGAGACATTTTGTGACATCAGAAACTAGTTTTCCTTCCACTCAATTATCTCTATTAACTGGTAATATATACTGAATCCCTGCCATACATTTTGTAATGCTGATCCTCATTAACTGAGTAAACAGAAATGCAGCCTCATTGGCAAGGCAACTCAAGTGACCAGAGAGCAGGGATCACTCTGGCCAGAGACCATCCATCATCATCCCTGTGCCAGGATATGAAGTTATCATGTAATTACTGGGCACTCGGGGTGAGCAAGACCACAGATGGAGTCTGGAACAAGCATAACACTTCCACAAAATCCCACAGCTGTGGCAAGGTGCAAGACTTTGCTTTATAGGAAGCATTTTGCAGCATCAGGTAGATTTCAATGCCCCAAAACCTGAAGCAATTTATAAAGCAAAATGACATAAACCCAAAAAGCACAGTGCACACAAACACAAAACCCTCTTTTGTTTTCTCCCACACAGCAGTGCAAAATTGGACAATTATCCTTCCCTTGAAAGACTTGAATTATAAATGACATTTCTAGATCTCTGTAAATGGGTAACTCTCACACTCTTGAGTAGTGGATCTGATGCTTATTAACTTTGATGTCATGTATAAAATGCTATCAAACCGAGGATCTACATCAAAAAAACATTTAAGCACATGCTTAAGCTTAACTACTGAAATGAAGTCAATAGGAGTAAAGCTCTTATTTAAATACTTTTGCAGCACAGATGTTATTATGAGTTGAAAAGCAGCCCTGGACCGAAACTGCTTGGACTCCAGAATGGCTGCATCCGCTTTGTCTCACTATGGAGTGGTTTGAATGGCTGAGCAGGGAGCACAGCTGTGCAAAAATAGCCCCAGCCCCAAAACCCACCAATTTCAGATCTGCTGGCCTCTCTCTCCCGTTTGGTATAATTGCATGAGCACAGCTTGAATCTCTTCTCACTTCTGCAAGTGTAAATCACAAGTAAATCCTCTGAAGAGGGGACTGAATAGTGGAAAACAGGGAGAGAGTGAGGCCAACTCTTCTCTCTGTGGGTACTCAGTAAAATCATACCAGGACTGGAAAAACAATCCCTAAGGAAAACAAAAAAAGGAAAAAATTTTCTGTGAAACTGTCACACCCTACAGCTCTGGATTTCCTACTGTGCTTCTGTCATCACCTTCTGATCACCCTTTAACTCTGTAGCTTATCTAATTCTTCCTGAATTTTCCGAGCCTGGTTCTCTCCTGACAACACTTCAGTGTAAATCTGCTGACTGTGGTTACATGTGATTTACACCAGCAGGAGCAGGTGAGTGAAGAAATGGCCCCAGTGGCCCTTACCTTCCCATCACTGAACATCCTTAACTCACAAAGAGTAGGGATCACACCCAGCAGCTTGTCCCTTGTGGGGTGAATTGTACAGGCATGTAGCCTGTTACAGGATTTATAATGGAGAAGGTGGTGATGGCAGTGCTGTTCTTCCTGCAATTTACATAAAATTTTTGCAGAAAGAGGGAGGAAAATTGTGAACATCTGGCTATACCCGTAGCCAGTACAGAATTCCATTACAGTGTTGGCACAAGCCTGTGAGCATGGCATGGCTAAATAATTTGTTAAATTAGCAGAAGTTGCACGTGGAAGACATACACTAATACAAGGCAGAGCAACACTGTTCTCTATGGCAGAACAAGCTTTACACAATGAGGTATTTACTATCTGATGCTGTAGCAAAGCCTAGAAAGATGTTGGTCTCCCTCCAGTGAATTTAGTATGGGACAAAAGTTCAGAGGACACTTATTGCCCGGTCTCACGGATGCTTATTCTGCATCACAGGGTGCAAGGACAGCTGCTCTCCCTGCCTCCCTGGCAGTTGTGCCACTGCCCTGCAAAGAGACCCTGCCCAAGCACTACCAAGACAGAAAAAAGGATATAAGCAGGACTGAACGTGTCACCCACTTGCCATCGCAGCTCACACAGCATTACTCTCTAGATGAGGATGATGAAGAGCTCTCAGCCTGGCAAATCGTATGGTCTCTGCCCACCTGGAATTCTCCCATTGCATGGGTGTTTGTGTCTCCCAGCCACCGGGTGAGGGCCATGAGACCAGCACCTTGAAACTTGAGCATGAGGCTCAGCAGGGCATGCAGAGCTCCCCGGGGCTGGATCCAGGCCACTAAGGCCTAGGGTGGAGTCCTTGACAGTCTCAGAGGAGCTGGGAGCAAGTCCCAGGGCAAGGATTCCTGCCGGGGTTCAGCACTGACCCACTTGGGACAGGCATTTCTTCACTGTGTCAAGAGATTCTTGATGTCTGCAAACAGTTCAGGTACTCACAGGATTAACCCATAGAAGAATCTGCTTAAATAGCAACAAGACCATAACCAGAAATCAGCATCAAGTGGAGAACACAGACAGAAGCAGCACAATGTTGGTCACTTACTCAAGACTAATTCAACCATCTCTAATTTGCCCAATATAATGCATTTGCATTTACTCTCAATTTGCTGTATTAGCTTCCATACAGCATGACATTGGCTCCCTGCAAACCCCATTTCTCATCTCTAAGCTAAATTTTTACTGCCTTTTTTCTTTCCTTTTTTTTTCTCTTTCTTTATTTTTAAGGCAATGAAATAAAGAAGAGTTCCTTTCTATTGTTTTGCGAACAACTGCTGAGTAAAAGAGCAAAACTGTGTCAGGTCTCCGTATTGCCTGAATGAATGCCATTCTCAGAAAGGACAGTGCTTTCATCCTAATTGCTAGCTAGCAACAAATGTGTTGGAGTTCAGCACTTCAATATAAATCAATGATGGAAAAAAATCACAACAATTTACTAGAAAAGAGAGTATCTTTGTGGATATTGTATAGTACTGCAAGAGCAGGAGAATTACATAGCCCATACTAACACCATATTTATAAATCCCGTTTATGCCAGTTTCCATAATTTAATTTTTTTTTCCTATTCCTGAGCAATTTGCAAACAGTGCTCTATGTTCTGATAAACATTGAAATACAGACACCTTTCAATACCCTGTACTTGTGAGTTTATGAATGAGCTGTAGAAAGCCCTAGTAATTTAAAACTTATTTTTTAAAAAACATACACAGCTCTGAGACTGCAGAGCTATAAAATATCACCTTGAATAGGAGTGTGATTCATTGTGATGTATTTAATGTCAGGGCTTTCATTATTTAGCATGAAACCTGGTCAGCGTGGCTGGCCCCATTCCAGTGGGTACTGCAATTCCCATAGTCACTCCACCATAATCATGTAGCCTGATCGAGTGGTGGCTCAGAGCAGTGCAAGGATTACAATGCTAAAACAAGGACTAATGATTTGAAGTATCTATCCTTACCTTGAAAGAGCTTAATCTCAGAGACAGGGGGAGAAACTGAAGGTCTGTGGGGTATGCAGAAACAGACGTGCCTAAAACCATGGACACCAGTGGCTGTCACCTTTCCCAGAAGAGAACTTTCTATCACAGATCATCATCAGAGAATTGCTTTAAAAAAATCCCCAGTCTCTAAACTAAACAGGATTAGCATATTTTATCATTAAAGATAAATCTTTCTTGCTAAAATGCTAAGACTTTGTTATAAGCAAAACCAGTCTTGTCCACAAGTCCATGAGGTTCACTATGAGGTTGGTGAGGCACTGGCACAGGTTCCCTATAGAATTTGTGGATGCCCCATCCCTTTAAGTGTACAAGCCAAGATGGATGGAGCTTTGAGTAACTGGTCTAGTGGAAGGTGTTCCTGCTCATGCAAGGGGATTGCATCTAGATGATTTTAATGTCCCTCCCAACCTAAACCGTTCTATCCATGTTTCTGTAATTCTGTGATTCTCTGATGAGTGTTTCAAACATGTACCCACAAGCCAGTGTGAACCACTCACATTACCATCTGAAGCTGACATCCCAACTTCTCCAGCAGCTGGTCCCTGTATCCAATTAGTTTTATTGACAGGACCTGAATATTAATTTACTTTGGGTTTTAATTAAATATTGAAGAATTATGGTGACATAGCATGACAGCCTACTGCAAAATAATTTACAATATCCTGTTACACTGTTATTCTAAAACAATTTTCCTAGCATGTTTAATCTTCTTAAAACCTGCTGCTAAGTGAAATTACTGTATTTTGCTATATATCAAATAATGATAAATGGCATCTTGCATTTAAATGTGCCTTCCCTATCCAAGGAGCAGAGTACTCCTTCTTACCTGCTTCCCTCCCTCCCTTAAAGAGAAAAACATTTCTTTCCATCATCAAGAAGCCCAAATTTCTTTAGAACAGATCCCCAAGGGGGTCACTTATATATTAAAAACTGAGCTCATGCTGAACATGTGCTATTACCATCAAAGGCAGAGGGGTCAAAATGGATATTACAGATCTGTATAAACCTTCTTTGTCTAGCAGCTCAGGTCAAAAAGTGCCAATTCACATGCCTGATGTTTTGATGCAGTTTGTGCACTGGCTGAAAAATAAATCACAAAATCCACCGTTCAACAGAAATTAGGTGTGTAATAAAATGGACGAGATCCTGTTCTCCCTTTCAGCTGCAAAACCCCACAGACCATGATGAAATTTCTTAGGTAAGTGCAATCCAGAGCTGGATTTACTGGACAAGTGCCAGTAGCAGCAGGTATTGTGTCAATCTAGTCTGGAAATAACTATAGAGCTGGGCTGATGCTTCTTTTCAAGTTTTTATGCAGTGCCCGTCCCCTCATTAGCCAAGCAGTGATCTGCTGTGCTTATCCTTCCACACACCATGAAATCATGTATTTAAAATAGACCTTCATGATACCAGTGTTTGAGGTATCACTGGTTGTTTGAATGACACTAGAATTGAATTTTTTAATCAGCTTTGCTTGAACTAAACCAGCAAAGGAACATAAGATCTCTGAGCACACAGTATATTTTTCAAATGTTAGAAAGATCTTTTTTTCAGCATGAGCAGGAAAAAATGGAGAGTTAATTTTGACAGCACAGACACTGCTGCCATTGTGCAGGCAGAAACTCGAACTTCCCAGCTGTCTTGCTGGCTCAACACTCCATTAGACATTTGAAAGGGAAGAATACATACTGAAAATTTTGTTTGGAGGAATAGCTCAAGGGCAGGATGTTAGACTGTTGTCAGAGTGTTCTGGAAGCCATATAATAATAATAATAATAATAGTAATAATAGTAGTAATAATAATAATAATAGTGGTGGTTATTATTAATAATATTAATGTTAATATTACTAATATTACAAATATTACTATTATTTCTATTCTTCCCTTTACAATGTCCAGCTTCCAGGGACATAATGACACACTGCTGCTTCTCAAAACCATAACCATGGCAAATGAAACTTGGGCCAGCATCATCAGCAACCTGCAACCTGAAAGTAGAGAAGGCAGAGGTGCCTATGGGCCAGCCAGAATGCCCCTCCAACAATCCTGCTCAGTGTCAGCCTTATCTGGAATAATGTAAGGGACATCTATTCCTAAAGCAAAAATTATCATTAAACCAAATAATTTCAATCCAGCTGCAAACAGAGCAGTATGTGGGACATAAAAATAGTGAGAATTTAAAAAACAAAAGGATATATTACACCTTTATTCAAAGCCTTTCCTCCGAGCCTAGCAGCCTGCCCCAGGCACACCATTCATTTTCTTTGTACATTGTTTTGAACCATCTTCCCAGAGCAGGGCTGTTCCTCTGTGCCACCCCTGCAGAGAGACCATCCATGCTAGTGGCAGTCCTGCACACAGCGTAGGTGACATCTTCATGCTGGAGCAGAGGAAGAAAGTTTTGCTTTCCCTATGCTCCCCTTAATGCATATTTGTTTTTCAAAGTAAGTGACTAGGATTGCTGTCGTGGAAGTGCTTTGGGGAGCCCATGTGACAAAAACTTTAAAATCATAAAGGGAACTATTAGTTTTTATTAATCCCAAAAGGCTATTCTGAGAGTTGCCCAAAGGGAACACATGAGCAATACTTGAGAAGAAGAAATATTATTTTTCAATAAGGTATAAAATATTTACTATCTGCCAGTGATGGGCGCTGAACGATTTGTGGATATTACTTTGACAGCGCAGTGTTTAAGGATGCATTTCTCCCTACACAGGCAGCCATCAGAGCCATATATCAAAACTTAAAAATCTCTTGCCAGTGTAGATATTGACTGCATCTGAAAACAAATGCATGTATAACTTACCTAAAAGTTGTGCGATTTTTAAATATGTGCATATGTATTGTATATAGTTCCTGTTGGATGAAACTCATAGTTGCTGTGTCTTGTTGCTCAAGAAAGAAAGATCAAGGTTATATTTTACATCACAGGCAGGAAATTTAGATGCCTTTCCCATTATTTACTTAGACAGGGCGCCTGCACTCCATCCTGTCAACTCATGAATAAAAGCCTGCTCCCCAGCTGGAGCAGAGCAAAAGGGAGCCCTAGGGATAATTCACCTTCTCTGTCTTGCCTTCAGATGGGCACCTCTCAATATGGAACGCTAATGAGCTGCTTAGCCCAGAGACTTGAGAAGGGAAGAGAAGTGGATGTCTACTAGTAAAAGAGACATACAAGTATTTTGCCTTTATTTAAAAAATATTTTCTCCAATCAGCATCCTTATAAATTGTAGATCTCTGCAAAACTCCTAAGAACAGTGGAATGTTTGCTCCACTGGTTTTAATTCATTTACACACAAGCCCAGTGGGTTGCATTTTTAATTCTAGCTTCCACTGAACCCAAATTGAGCTGAAAGGGTGTGGATATCATTGTTTAGTATACAGGAGTATTCAAAGCCTCAAGCTTTTAATGGTTTCAGAGCAAGCAAGATAAATCCCTTTAGTTTTCTCATTTTTTTCCCCAAATGTTATGTTTATTTTCTAATTGGTTTGAAACAGCAAATTTAAACAAAGACTTCACATTTCCTGCAAGGATTTTGTGTAGATGTGCATAAAACTCCAGGCCACTCGAGCGATGTTATTCTTCTGAGTGCATTGCCCAGTAGTACCGCTGGACCTCTGGAAGCCTAATCACACACCTCTGGATTATTCACTGCAGCAAAGCCTGGAAGATCAGGCTCCCCTAATGAGAGATCACTTCACCCAAACCTGACAGGTAGCCACCTCAGACATGGATTGTGGTAGCATTCAACAGTGCACAGCCAGATAACCGAACTAAATTAGGACAAGAAGTGGAAAAAGAATAATGCTGCCAACAGGAGCTCTGGGGATACTGAAAGTAGGCAGATTGCAGCTACCCAAGCTGTAACCAGGCCAAGGAGCCAGGGGAAACGCTGTTAGTAGCACAACAGTAGCTGCACTGTTCCAGTGACTGGAAGGAACTAAGACCTGGTTTATCTCTTACACCTCATATTAAACTGCACAGCCCCCTTAAAACTGGCTCAGGGGGAGTAAAGAGCAATACCTTGGAGAAGGTCTGTAGGCTGCAAAAGGGCCTGATGTAGGCTGCTTCTGGGTGCGTCCCACAGCAGGGATGACCCAGCCACCTCTGCCAGGCTCCATGCTGCAAAGGGAGGGCATAAATCTCTAGGAATCTGTAGCTATCATGGTTGCTATTACTTTCCCAGTGCTTACTTGCTTTATGGAGCTCTCTGGGCCATTAGGATGTTTCTGGATTGTATGAGACTCTAAAAATTTTTGGGTACCTATGAATAAACTGAGCCCCATGAAATCATAGACTAAAGGAAATTAAGAGTCTGAGTTTAATACTGGATGCATGCCTGAAAAAATCTATGAGTGCACCAGCAAGCTGAGATGCCCTCCCTTCATACCAAATTCCTAGTGAGTACTTAGTTGATTTTTACTGCTTTCTGTTGCTCAGCTTCAGCCTGAGAGCATTTAAAATGACCACAGCAGAGGCACCTGAACTAGCAGGGCTAGAAAGCATCAGTCTCAACCTCTTCAATACAAAAAGACTTCAAGCTATTTTGAAACAGCCCTTTTGGTGGATGCTTAGAGCATCCCAGAGAGTGCTGGCATGAACATAAAGTCAGTTCCTTAACACCAGGAATGCAGTTGTTCAGGCATCCCATGACATACCAGAACACAGATTAATATTAATGAGTAAGCTCCCTCTGCTGAACTTCTTCTCAGCATCAATTTCTCAGCCAATCCATGTTCTGTGAACTTGAAACCACAGGCAGAGTCCATGTGAGGAAAGAATCTGGTGTGTCACAGGACTGAGAAGTATGGAGCCCAAACCTGCCTCCCCTGGGATGGTCCTCTTGGTCTTTGCTGGTTGAGTAGTCATTCCCTGTCAATACTAACTTGTTGCATGAGGACTTCCACGTGGATTCTGCAGTTGGCTGGCATGTGTTGCATGCCTAGCTGTGACTGACTTCAGCCGTTTACTCCTTTATCACTAGTGTGAGATGGCTGGTGTAAGACATCAGAGATTTACACAGCACTTCATATAGTAGAGCTGACAATGAGAAATCAGATTTTTCCTTCAGATCTTGTGTTGTCTTTTCGAACACAACAAAAATGGAGTTCACTATGTGACTGATCATTCAAATAATTCTCATCTTGAGCCCAAAGTATCTTAAATACTGCTTAAAGCCCTCAATAAAACCTGCACTTCGTAACTTTGCTCTTCTGCTGGAACTGAACCTCTCTAAAACTCGGGGAAAGCTTATCTGTGGAGGCAGAACTGGTCAGCCTGCGACTGTGGAATGAGCTCCCTCAAGACCTAAGGTCCCCGTTTGTCTCTCTAACCTTGCCTTCTCTAAAATAAATACAGAATAACATGTGCATTTTTCCAAGAAAACAGAGCTAAACAAAACCAAAACTGATAAAGCTGTACCAAAATAAGACATTCCAGGAACAGAGTTCACTCCAATGCAGGGGGGAAGAGTAAACATCACATGACAGATACTAATCACAATCACTTAAGGCATCAGTGCAAGGCATTCAGATACTATCAAGATGAACCCATGCAAATTAAAAATCTGAATGCTGAGCTATTCAGCAATTTCTTGAATAGTCTGCTGTGAGACCTTAACTTCTCCCTTAAAACCACTTTGGAACTGAAAAACTGCAATGTCCCTTTCTGTACAGGAGATCAAGGGAGATACTGATGTCTAACACTGACACAGCTAACAGACAAATTAGGAATTGTAGTAAAAATAGGAACAGGGGATGCCTGAATACATATGACGTATTTTTGGAAGTCAGTGCATCTCTTATAAATATAAATTCTGCCTTAGAAATCTATGACAGGCCTTTGAAGGAGCTGCCAAAGAGGTGAGTAAAGGGGGTCAGCCGATAAGGGCTTGTTCTTTGCCAGAGGGGTTTGTGCATGAAATTTTGTTGCATGGTTTCACAGAGAATGCAACATGTTAATGGGAGGGGAAGTAACAATCATTTATTTTTCAGAAGACCTCTGAGCTGAAAATGATTGAAAGCTGCTCCCAGTATCACATTTGTCTCATTCTTAGCCTTCATTATACAAACATCTTCACTCTTCCGTACACACACAAGAGTACCAAACTGCATAAGCCTTTGATCTGACCATTTGTCATTTTATCCAGCTGTTGATCATTTCAGCATCTTTCATTAATCACCAACAAAAGATCATCATCAGAGTAAGAAACAAAGTTGGACATATAGTTGGAAATGAGTTTGAGTCTCTCTTTTTTCAATTTTCTTCATGCTGGACTTTAATCCCTCCTCATTAAATGGCATTCCCTACATCAGTGACATTATGTAATGGACTGAGAGGTGCCTTGACTTTTCAGTAATGAGACAGTAGACACCCTATAGTTACAGAAAGGGCAGGAAAAATGTGTTGTGGGAATACAGACATGGTCTGGTTTGGGTTCTGTGAAAGATAAATATGGCAAAAAACCATATACTATCTCTTGAGATGCTTTTGGGTACCCAGGACAACGACATGAAGTTGCCATATCGGGCTCTGAGTTTCCAGGCACCCATCACTTTCATATGGTCAGCCGCAGAGAAACAGGTACCAAGGGCATGTGCAGTGGCACAACCAACTGCACTCAGTTTGTTATAGCCATAGAATGACTCAAGTTGGATTGAGCTGCTTTGGATTTTGACCTCTGAGAGCAAGAATGACAGCTGAGGCCTGCCACACTGGTATGGATGGGACTTTTGTCCTCTGCAGTGACAGAAGAGAGCTGCTCTGGTAGCTGTGAATCACTGCCTGCTGACAAGGACCATCAACTCCATGGAGCTGCTGATCTTTTCTTTTCAAAACTATGCTGTGAGCTACTTTTCTACAGTGTAAACCAGATTTCTTTTATATCAAGCCCAGCACCTATGTGAAAAAATATACAATATACACCAATATACAATACACAGCAGCTCTACCTGCTGCTGATGGGGCTACAGCAACCATCAGATGAAGCCATGCTGCAAGGAGCAGGTTCCAGACACCAAGGGAGAATCAATGACAAGCTGCAAACAGCGCAAGAGCCTTTTCTGTTGGACAGCCTTCAGCACCAATTAGACCTTCTTTTTCTTTTTTTACCTGATTTATTGTGATTTCATGTAAAGGGTTCAGAAAATATCTAGTAAATTTTGAAATATACATCTGTTCCTATATTTCACTTCTTACAAGGCAAACCTTGTGGCCACAAGAAAAGTACATTGCACATGTTACTAGGTGCATACAGGAGAAGGTGAAGTAAAGCTGAGGTCCACTGAGAAAAGCCCAGGATAAAAAGAGAAAGGCCAAAAACCTCCTTGAAAGCTGTAAATATAATTAAAACATGGAAAGGAGAATGTCAGATGGATTAAGGTTAATAGTTCACACACTGTCACAGTTTGCTTATGAAGGGCATTAACAGTTTTATCAGAAAGGAGTGGTAAAGGAGACTGTGAGCAATCTGCCTCACTTCTGAAGCAACCTGCAGAGTGCTCAATGCTGACCTCAAAGTCCTATCTTGACCAGGTCAAGAAGGGCCACCTGAAGACTACAGTATAATAAGGTAGGGAGGGAAAAAGCCTCAGAAATATGGTTCTGTGACCTGAAATCTGATTGAACCTTCCCTGGTTTGCAGGCTGATCCAAAAGGAAATGTAGCAGAAAGCTTGGGCTGACTTGAAATATTATCTCAGAGCATCTCTTTCAGCTCCCTCCTGCATTATTTGGCAGTCTTTTGATAGCACTATTCTTCTCTCAGTGATTTCAGACACAGCTGGCTTTCCTCCAGGCAAATGCTGGTTGGGAGTTGGGGAAAGGCCACTGAGGAAAAAAAAGCCCTTGTTGTATATGTTGTGCATGGAGAGAAAATCTTAATGGTGTCTACATCATGTGGAGGGAAGTACGAAGGGGGCACAGGGCCGTACACTGAGGAGCCAGATAAGAAATGGAAATCCCAAATCTGGCATAGAATGTGAAATAAGATGGTAATACTTTGAGAAATGGTTCTGAAGTGTAACAGTTCTGGTTTCTTCAGGGAATTAGTAACACAAAAGTCAGTCTGATTTTGCTCAGCAGAAGAGAAACAATACCTAGCAGACAAGATAGCTCCAAGTACAGGAGATGACTAGTTAGATTATGTTGAACAAAGAAGGCTACTGTGACAGCAAAGTTTCCTTTCTTGTGTCTCATGATCTTAACAGATGTTTGCTGAGAACACTTTTTTCCACTCAGTCTTTTAAAAAACCTAGTTCAAAGGAGTTAGGAATTCATGACCACTGACATAACAAAAGAAGCAATAAACTTATGCATATCAAGGCTGATGTGTCAAAAGCTCCAAAGACCCAAGGAAGAAATACAGTGATGTACTATGATATAAATAAGACACTGTGATGCATCTCCATAAATTCTTTTTATTACGTAGTCAGAATGTCTCAAAATCCCCACACCTTCTGAAGAGGGGGCTTCTCTAATAAACATGAGAAGAGAACAAGGAGAAATGTATATACATGTTTTACATGTATACCGTGTTCTTTATTAACTGGATGTTTTTAATACAGCAATACCATTCGTATCCTAGGTTTGCTTGCCATAGTGTCATTTCTATCATAACAAGTAAGCAGAAAATTTTTTTTTTTTTTTTTGGTGCAGAAATCCAGCACCATCCTTGTAAATACAGGAAGGCCCTTTCATCTTGGCTTTTCTGTTGTGGAAACAGAGGCACCTTTACCTCCATGGACATAAGACCAATATTTTCAAAGTGATCACTGCCAGACCTCATCTCTCTCTGATCTGGGTTCATTCATCTTGTTTATTTCAATTTTCACATTTTGGCATAATCTAGCTGTTTTACCATCACACTATAGCTTCACATTAAACATAGCACCAAAATATATGTTTCCCGATTTGTTACCCTTCAAAAATGTTCTCTATTTTTAAAGAAGAAATAGGATCAAGCAAAACCAAGGAGTTCTGATGAGGTGGAAGGTGAACCTGTTTGAAGATGCACTATTCTATAATGAGCTGGAGCTGCCACTGTACCACTGCACTCTTTAAAATCTGAACAGCAATGAATAAAAATGGTATGCATCCACAACAGCCACAGAGCCTAGTGAGGGCCACAGACTTCCTCAAATTTGATTAGAGAAATCAATTTATAAACTTACTCTTGTCCCGGGAGCTGCTTATGGCAGTCAACAGGTGAAAAACCCCAAAGCCCTAGGTTTCTGGTTAAGTATTATTAAAAAATGGGAGCTATGTTTCAAGAAGAAAAGTCATCTCTCTGGTACTGTCATCTGAGCTTTTGAGTTCAGTCTACAAACTCCTGAGCAAGCAGTGAAGGTTTGGTCTGTAAGTGTAACAATTGCCATAGCAAGTGGTGTTCTGCATCACGGTCTCACTTCAACTTCTGAAACATCTCAAGGGTAAGGCTAAGGAACCACCTGAGATGTGATTGCCTCACAGTTGTGAGGCAATAAAAACACCATTAAAACAAGGTCCATGTTCACAAAAAAGATGCTACTCTTCTGTACTTAATGGGAAAATGTGTTTCTTGGACAGCAGCCACTTGTGTATAGTAAGGGCCATCTGCCCCACTGCCCAAAATCACATACCAGCTGCTGTGCACACAGCTTGACCAGAAAAGAGTAAAAATCAGCCCCCTGCTCCTCTCTGTATAAGACATAATGTCCATTGGCATAGTCTCATAGTAAGAAGTGAGGATGATTTGACCCCGCCTTCTTACGGATTTTAGTGTTAACACAGAGAAACTAATCTCCAGCAGTGTTCTCCCATCCATCCATCCATCCATCCATCCATCCAGACACCAAGGTACTTACCCAACTCTAGTTACCATGATTACTTTTGCTGTGAACACCGAGGCATCCAGACAGAAATATGATACTACCAAGACTTTGGACTTGGGCCAGTCGGTCGTAAAGGCAGGGAAGTTAGAAAGTATTTTCCAAGCAAGGAGGCACACATACATCTGGGTAAGTTAGTGCAAGCAGGAAAGGATGGGCAGATAGCCACAACTTCTGAGGCACATGTGTTATTTTAAAGCAGTTTTCCTTCAGTATATCTGTCACACCCAAATTTATTATCATCACATAAAACTCATTCCTTTCACAGAACTGGCTTCTAGTGGTCTCTTCCTAAATTATATGGGTTTCTCTAGCACAGTTGTGCTCTTTGGAAAAGAAACTATAATCATCTGGAGTAACAAGTCCAACTCACACAGAAATACTTCTTGCAGAAGCTCAGTAATAAGATGGTAATATGCCTTAGGCTCAGTATTCCTACATCAGGGGGATTCTGAAATTCACTAGAGAGATTTATGCTCAAGAGCTAAATAAACACCTATCTGTGCAGGAGGTTCAGCTGCCACATAAACTCAGGAGTTTATTGCCCTGTTGTGACACTCGTCTTGTGCCATGCCCTTATCAGCAAGCAACATTTATCCCCCATAATTAGTTGAACCTGAGTTGATTGACGGGTAATCGCACTTATGCAATTTCCATATAAAAGCCCGCGCAAGAGCAGGAGATTTCTCTTTGTTTCTTGCCTCAAGGGTGCAGGGGTGGCTGAAGGCAGAGGGCTCCGGGCCCAGGTCCAGGCCAGGCCCCCCCCGACCCCTCAGCGTGGCGGTGGCACAGGGCCAGCCCTCCCCTCCCAGGGAGAGCTGCTCCTGCTCTGCAGGCAGCGTGTGACCGAGGCCGTGTGGCCGANTTGGCACAGGGCTTAAAAATACTTCTTGCAAAGCCATAGAAAGGACTTTAATCCATTTGGAAAAACTTGGGGGGATGGGAGATTCTTGTGCAGCCTGTGACTTTAAAGAAAGGCCCATGCTAGGCCATACAGAAGTTGTGAGAAGCTGTTATAGAGAGGCCCACGCCAGGCCACATAGACGTTGTGAGAAGCTGTTAGAGATTCGAAGCAGAAAACTTTTGCTTTCAGGCTGAGATAACTCATCATTAAAAGACTAAAACCCCATTTTCTCCTGTGGCCCGTGACTTGGCAGTGTGGGAAGACTGCGAAAGATTCATGGGAGAGATACCTTTTTAACTTCAACAGATTTTCTCCGGGTGGGACTGTTGGTTTGTGAAAATTCTATGGCACATAGAAAAGAAGAACCTCTTTTCCTTCAGCATAAAAAAACTCTTAAAGTGCAACTCTGACCAAAAATCCCATGTTCTTGCTTTGTTTTCACTTGTGAGAGGTTTGTAGTAAAGAAAGAGGCACTGAGAAAGAAAGGCATTTAAAGGCTTGCTTTAATTTCTTATCATTTCTTTTTTTTCATTCTGTTAGTAATAAACTTTCCTTTATATTGCAACTGTTTAAATGTGAACCTTATTTTACCCCAAAGTTTCTTTACATTTTCCTCAATAAATCCATATTCCCCTTATGCATATAATTGGATTTCGTGTGTTTGGCATTTAAATCAGCATCAAACCACGACACCCCCTTTGCACCTGCTTTGAAATTTCAAGATACAAATTGGCAATTAGAGATGGAAGAAATCCAAAATGGCAATTTAATATCATGGTAAAAATTTAAATTTAAAGTCATGGTAAGCAGGGCCACTAAGTTCCTCTGGGCAGTAGCCTATTCCTGCACAGTCAAAGCTCTTGCACATTGTTTGGGCATTGTCCATGTCTGCTTTGGTCCAAATGCCTGAAAAATTACATGAGAAGGAAAAACAGGGGAGAAAAGACTGAAGAAAAAGTTCATCAGAGTATGAGCTGTCCTTTAGTATTGCATGTGACCATTGCTAGTGACTTTTCTCTGCTGGCCACCCCCTCCCAATGCACCACCAGATGTGTCCTATGTGTCCAGAGTTGTCATGACTCACAGAGCCCATCTGAATAAGCAAGCCCAGGCTCAGTTCCTGGAGATACTTGACTCAGAGAGGAAGACAACAGTTTAATCTGACAAACTTGACTCTGGAGATTCCGGTTTCCATCCATCGCCCATATCCCTATCCTTTCCCTCCAGCTCTCTTGAAGGTAACCTGAGCCAGTAACTGTCAGCTTGCTTTTGCACTTACTTTTTGGGTTGTCCTTGTCTGAACTACATACAAATGTAGAAAAATGTCAGTTTTGATACTGTGAAACACTTCTTAGTGTGAGACGGAAACCCGCTGAACCAACCAGAGGCCAAACAGTCCTGTTACATATGGGGCTCCTCTACTTCAGGCAGGTGAGTGATTGCTTTGGGCATGTTTCTGTCAGCTGGAACAAGCCACATGTCCAGCCGCCAGGAGCTCACTGGGCTTGGCCTTCGCCTCCCGCCCCAGCCGTCCCATCCTTTCCGTGGGCATCTGGAGGAAGGCATCTCTCCAAGTGCCCCAGGGAGAGGCCCAGCTTTGGCTCAGCTGGCACAGCCGCAGGGGCTGCGGGAGAGGCTGGCTGGCTGCCAGGCTGTGCCGCTGCCCTGGGCAGGCCAAGCAGCCATCCCCACTGGCCAGCAAGTCCGCGGGTCCCTGGCTGCGACACGCCTGGGAGTGCAGCTGGAGAGCAGGGCCAACAGAACAGCTGCCAGCCATGTTTAACTTGTCTACAGCCTGCTGCGTTCTCCTCCGGTTTGGAAGTCACGTTGAATCAAGCCATCTCGCATGAAGCTCATATGTGTGCCAGAACAGTGTACCTGCACATGCTCTTTGGATCAGGCAGATCTCTCATATGGTTTTGAGAGTTATGGTGTGAAATAAATGGGAAAGAAAAGCTCCTCCTCTCATCTTTCCTAGCAAGCCCAGAAGATAAAGGGAAACTGGCAACAAAATCCAAAACTTCCCTCTGGCAGTCCTGACAATAGGGAAAAGCACCTGTATTTAAACTCTAGAGGAGAGGAGGAGGAGGAGAAGGAGAAGGAGGATAGTTGTGCTGGAACAGGCACAAAGGGTCCCAAAGCCTCCCAGCAGCTCCATCTGGGGCTGTGCTGTGCCTGCTCAGAGGTTGTACCCTCAGCACAGCTATGGCAATGTGACAAGATTTCTACTTTTTGTCCCTGGGCAAACAGGTTGAGGAAGTATTGTATTCAGTCACCAGTCAAGCAAAGGGTTAATCCATCACTGCCACGCAATGTCACCAGCTTTCTTATGCTGCCTGATTTTAAAACAAGACTTACAGCATTTCTGACGTGGACCATCAATTATTATTGACCATGCTTTGCTCAGTGACCTTCCTCAAATATTGCTGCAGCACCCACAGATGATTTTGATATACTGCAACCACTATTTAGCCACAGGTGAACTCAGACCCTGTCCCCTCTTTGCAGTCAGTTCACTCCCTTTCTAACTGGTATCACAGCAGTTACAATTTTTCCCCCCTGTCCTTTTCTACCTAATAGACCTGCCTGCCTGGCTGAAGGTTTCAATAATAGGATGCAGGAATCCTAACCAGCCCAAAATATCATCTCAAGCATACAATTTGTAAAGCTCCCAGTTGCTTTGCTGAGAAACTTTCATGGTCAAATAAAGTAAGGATTATCAAGACATCTACTTTCAAAGTCCAGAAGAATGATTGGGTTGGCACTTTGTAAATAACACAGTTTTAAGAAAGATTGTAACTCTTGTACAACAGAAGCAGTTGACTCTTTTCTTCACAGATTTACTCATAACAATAGGGAGCTTGGTTTTCTCTCTCATTATTTCCTATTCAGACAGTTGGAGGAAATTTCTGAATCCCCTGGAGGTGCTGCACATTCTGGGCGGGCTGGCTATCTGTCTGAGAACACCCACCGTGTGCATGTTTTCTACAGTCACTGTCAGAAGTGTCCAAGAACCCTACAACTCCGAATGCATCTGTATAAACCAGATAGGAGTTGGCAGAGGAGGCTTCTTCTGCTTTATCTCTGCAATCTGGTGCAGGACCTAAACCCAGATTGTAGCAGTGATTTTCCAAGATTACTGGTAGTAAGTGTAGTGAATATTCCTTTTGACACCTAGTCCAGTACCCTAATTAGAGTAATCAAAGCATTGATTGGTTTGGGTGTTGGGGAGTGTTGATCACTAATGTTGAATATTCATATTTTCAGTCCACAGAAATAATACCCCGAGACAGAAATGACCAACACTTTTCAAAGAGAAAAGCATAGATGTCATTACTAGATGAGATTAGAGAGATGTGGTCTGTATCGCATTTATAACTGGCCTGCATTACAATGAACATGTGCAGTTTAATGCAGATAAAGATAATCTGTATCGCCTGCTAAACTCATTGCACCAGTTTTACATTTATGGAGCTAAAGGCAAATGTTTAAAATTTTTGTTAATGTACCATATGTCTAAAATGTTTTACTTCCATCTGATATTTTTAAAGTATTTGTATTTCAGTGGGAGCTTACTGAGTAAATTCATTTTTTTCTAGATCTGGGTATCCCATACTCCCTTTTGCCACAACATTCCTAGACCTATCTGCCATGATGTCTTAATTTTTTGGCTCACTAATCTAATTTAATCTAATGTAATTGGTTTGGCAGCTCTATTAACTTTTTTTTTTTTGTATGTAGGTGCTAAATGAGGCAGAATATGTGCATGGCATGCGAGGATGCCCTTTTCCACTTGTCCATTTTAAAGCATTATTGCAATTTTCTGGACAGCACCAAGAAAAGTAGGACAACACAGCCCCTCTGTGCAACCCACCTGGCCGCAAACGAAGCATCCTTCATGGCAGATTAGCAGTGAAGCCCGCTGGCAAGCAATGGCATGGTGAAGGACAGGATCAACTTTGTGCAGCCTGCTCACAGTGACTAATGTGCATGAAAACTGTACCCCAATAGGAAGACCTTACACAGACAAATATAGAGATGGGATGGACAATACAGAGGCAAGAGTCTGTCTTGCTTCATCCGGGGGAATTTAGGTTTGATAATGGCTGGGAACCCTCACTATTGCAGGCTGTGCTTTGGGCTCCTCAAAACAACATTAGGCAAAAATATCCAAGCAGATATAATTACTTTAGTGTTTTCATTTATGACTGCTTCTTCACACATAACTAGCACTCTGCTTTCCAAAACGTTGTAGTTCTCTGGAAATTCAGACTAAGAGCAACAGTGCAACAAGTTTTTCAGTGAGACACAAAAGCCATTATAACAAATATCAAAACAGCAAGTCAGCCTAAATGTTTAATGAAGTGAGATTCAAACATAGCTTAATAGATTTTCTGCAAAACTTCACAGGAACATCCTTGTTGGTTCTGAAAGAAAATCTTCTAGTTTTCTGTCTGGATCAATTTTGTAAATTAAAATTGTAAGGAAACACAAGCAAGTTTTATTGCTGAAATTTCATCATGCAGCAATGCAAGGAACATTTATTAGTGTGATACTAAAATCAGAGTTGGTTCTCTGACTGCAGCAATAGCAAAACAAATTCTCTGCTGATGTAACTTAGTTTAGGTCCTGGCTGCTGTGCTAAAAGGATACTTCACCTGATGACACAATCAGGTTGTTCCAAGAGGTAGATTAATTTAGGTTCAATGGATTTATGTCAAGAGAGAATTTAGTCTAATATTCCTCACTCTGGCTTCTGTCTAGGGAAATATTCTAAGCAGAAATTTAAGGAGTTTTGACTGATTTTATTTATTGAATTCCAATAGAAGACCTCACTCGAGAAAGGAGAAGGTTAGCTTTTCCTCAGCACAATCCAGTTTTGATGATTGTCAGAACAGCAGCAGATGCTTTTGAGAAACCAATGATAAATATTTTTCAGAACTTAGGGACAATTTCTTTTTCATGGATGGTGAGGCACTACTCAGTCATGACGGAGTGCAATTTTCAAAAGTACATCCTTGCCTCTTTGGGCTTCCCCAATGGCAGTGGAAAGAGGCATAAGAGAGAGGTTTGTGTATCTGCATATTCAGGCCACAAAAGACGATCAGGACTTTTAAGAACAATTTACATAAATGTCTGAAAGGGAAGGCAAATGGTGGATTTAATTATGTCTGTCTGGTATGGAAAGAGAGACTGGACAACTTCTTGGTCCAAATGCCCTGCAGACCTCCCCGTGCAGCACAGGCTGCTTTGCCGTCGTCTTCTCTCACACAGATCCTGCCCTCTTGGCAAAGGACTGAAGTTTTATACTTCTCCCTTCAGCAAGACACTGCTTTATACAAATGCCAGCAAATGAATCCTGATAAAGTAATCAATCAGATTAACAGAATGAAATTTCTGTGTACAAAAAGGTGACATGAAATTATTGCCTAACGTATTAAAGGAATATGCCTGCTGTAGCCCAATTACACCTTCACTATATGCAATGAAATACCTCTCAAGCAATTCTTCAACAAAACAATAAACCTGTCATGAAATAAAAATTTATTGTTCATCAAGGCTGTGTATTCAGGAAGTAATACTACTTTCAGGGTCATGCTGGTAGTAACTCGGCATGAGATTAAAGAGAATTGTAGGGAGTCTTCATTGTATTTTACACTTTCCCTTTGTGGAGCTAACAAATGTCTGTCCGAATCCCTAAACTTCACCAGCAAAGGATTATTCAGTGGAAAACAAAAGTGCAAATTTATAAGAATAGTAATTTATATATGTACCACTTCTTACTTTGTAAGAACTTCCTTCCTGAAAATAATCTTAAAAGTTATACCAGCTAAAACTAAAGTAACTACACTGAATTTTGGAAAAAAAAATTTCTTCTGATTTGCATTGGTGTACCTTAGAGTGGAGTCTGACCTCTTGTCAATATGAAGTATTCAGACTTCATATTCCTGAATCCATCTATAATTCTGTTTGTAGTCTAACAAAGAAATAGTGAGGTGGACTACTTCTAATGATTTTCAGTATTAAGAATTCCCCTCTCAATCTTTGCAAAAAAAAAAAAGACATACTAAAATAGAAAGTGTCATATCTCAGGCTTCTGGTTATCTGGGCAGCAAGTTAAAATCACAGGGAGAAAAGGTTGTGAAATAGGCTTAAATATTGATTGGATGCCTGCTCTCATTCTGAGAAGTCAAGGCTGTATATTCCCATGAGCTTCAATTGCTGAAACCTTTTCGAACAGCTCTGCTAGGCTATGCAGGCAACTTGCTGTTTCCCTAACCACTTATCTAATCAAGCTGTAATTAGCATGGTTTTCTATAGAGAAAAATTAAAAATGACCCAAACCCATATTAGAGAAGATGCACACTTGGCGGATGGAAGAAATACAACAGATTTAAGAACTGTCATTTATAGAATGAATGGTGATTTTCCCATCACGGGTTTTTGTGAAGATCAGTGGAACAATCACTCCACATAAATATGATTCCTGAATCATTTAACAATCATTTAAAGCAGAGCTTCTGAACAATTAGAAGTATGATCAGAAATCACAGAGCTGCTGAGCAGGGAAAGTGAAGCTAGTTTTAATTCTGCTCCTCCACAATGGGGTGAAGGATTGCCATATAATTAAACTTCCTCAAGCTTTTATGGAAATATTTATGAAATGAGAGCATCTTTCAAATAAATTACCGGTCTATTTATTATTCTAAAAATATTTCATTGACAAAATATTCACCCTTGCTTGATTGTAAAACTTGTTCATGAGTCAGGCTCAGAAAACAGTCTGAAGAGCTGAACATTACAACCACAGGACATTTTCAGTCTGTGCCTACTAAACGACCCCGTCAACTCAGGCAGAAGAGACAAAACATACTGGGATCACAGCAAGTGGAACAGGGAAAATGTGCCTCCCCAGCATTGTTTTCCCTTTCCCGGACCACACAAAGGCTGTCAAATAAACACTGTGAATTATGGGTCCCCTTATTTCAGAGGGAATATTGCAGAGCTACAGGGCTACAGGAAAGCAAGGCAGGTCAATAGAAACAATAAAAGTCTTAGTAACATTCTCCTAGGAGAAGAAATTGCAATGATTAGAGTTATTTACCTGAAAGTCCCAGTTCATGAATAGGAACCAGATAGCTTAGGATGGCTGACATGGTTTCTAGCCTCCAGATGCTGGCTCTGCCGTCTTGAAAGATCCCATTTGTGCAGCAGTGCTATCAGAGATGGTTGTAGAGCTACTGCTGAGCCCCTGATTCAGGGCAGCTGGAGAGAGAACACTAGGGATAGCTCCCTTGTGGACTGTGAAGACCTTAGAGAAGGCAGAAAGGTCATTTGTCTTTCTTGTCTCAAGGCACGGGCTGGAGGCAAGAACAGAGGTGGTAAGAAGGGAATAGCAATGAAATTAAACACTGAACCAATTCAAACACCAGAGAAAATTCTTCCCTGACAAGTGGACCTATCCTGTGAACCTTGATGCTGCAGGGCATTGCTGATGGTGAGAATGTGAAAAGGTGAAAGAACTGGATGTGAATATTGCTTTGCTAAAGGTGGTATAAGTGAAAATTGCTACAATTTTGACTCTTATTTAGAGTAGTAGTCTTTCTTATGCTTACTTTGAAGTCTTGCCTCACTGTTTGAGCCAATCTGTAATGAGTAGTAGGAGGAGGATGCCTAAAGCAGTAGCTCTCATGAATGGAGGTCTTCTGTCACCTTCCTTTAAAAGGAGAAGGATAGGACACTTCCAGATGTGCCATCAGAGCTGGTGCAGTGACTGCCTCCTGTGCTCAATGCAGCCCTGTTGGACTGCAGCCCCAGGATGGTCCCAGTACCCCTCTGCTCAGGGTCACAGCAAAAGGATGAGGCAAAGGCCACAGGTTCCAGCAAGGGAATCTTCAAACCTGCACAAGAAAGGAAGATTTCACTTAGGGATGAGGGTCCCAGGAGAGACAGTGCCACCTCCATCTTTGGAAGTATTCAAAACCAGCCTGGAAAAGGCTCTGAGAAACCTGGAGCAAGATAGCCCTGCTCAGAGCAGGAGGCTAGAGCAGCTGTCTCATGTATCTGATGGCCTCCTGTCCTTCAGCACAGAGCCAGGTTAAACATTAATACCTCAATATCAGTAAGACTTGTCATACAAGGTACTGGAAGGAGAGATGGGAAATTGACTCTGCATAGGAATGAAAATGTGGACTAGCCCTGGGCTCTACAAGGAATTATATCTGGGAGAAGAGCCAATGCTGGTTGCCACCAGGTCTCTACAGACCATGGATGGCGGGGAAGGAAAGCATCACTCTATGACTGCTCTGAGGATGTCTACCATGATAGCTTGATCCTTGACTTGCTAATGGATCTACTTCAGAGAGAAGGGACTTAAATAAAGATTAACCTTTGTATTCTTAGGGAAATGAGAAAGAAATGTAGAATGACCTTTTACCAATTCACTGATACACTTTCCTCTGTCTGGTAAAAGGCAATAATAATCATCCTACAGAGACTCAAAGAAAGTCATCAGTGTATATTGTTCCCATCTGATTTTTCAACATTTCTGTCTGTCTCTTGCCACAAATCATCTGAAATTGTCTCCATTCATTAGTAAAGAATATAATTAGAAATAATATGAAAACATTTCTTTTTTTGAAGAGTACTGACTCTGCAAATGTCTGGAAGATCAAGAACATTTTCCAGATTCCCAGGCCCCACTGAAATGAAACTGAAGCTCAATTATTTTTGAGAGATACCCACAAACCTCCAACATTTTCATTTTATTTCAGTACTTTTTTCCTGTCCCTACTGACCTCAGAAGCTCGTGCCCCCAAGACATGGAAAAATCAACTTTTCTATTATTACTTGAAGAGAGATGTTTGTTCCATATTTTTAAATAGCAATACGATAATAAGGCAGAGGTTTATTTGACTCACAGATACCAGCAGCTGCAGTTCCCCTTAGCAGAATAACCATAACTTCCCAGGCTGAAAGGTTTATATGACATACTTGCACATCCCATGCATAGATTTACAGTCAAGTCCATCTGTAAGGCCACATTAGAAAAATTATTGTACAATTCTAGAAATCAGTACACCAAAAAGCAATTTAGCACATATTAGCAAAAAAAAATTTTTTCCAAAGAGCATAAACTCTTCTAAAATATTAAAATTCATCCCATCTCAAGGAGCTTGTGTAACAGTATTTTGTATAAGCACTTGCATGACCTTGCGATGGCTTCATGCACTGGTGCTAAATGAAGACAGACTTGACTGATGAATTCCTCTCCATTACTTTTTGCCTTTCATTCTCATCTCCAAGCATGCAGCAGTCATACTTGGATGCAGCATTTCTTCATATCTTTTTGACTCATTACCTTTTCTTCTCTTAAAAACACCATATCCTCAGCAGCTGTAGTCCTTTGCTCTTTCCTGTACTTTCATGATGTACTGTCACAATGTAAGCCCCTGACTTTTGGGACTATTAAACTCCCCTTTATATTCTGTGGGCATGAAGTGTTCGGTGTGGATGAGATCAGGCCACCTCCATGTTATGCAAGAGCAAATACTGAGCGATTTTTTTTGTCTTGAGAACTGCAGTATAGCCACTGCCTGGTTTTCTCCCTCTAGTCCCTTCATTTTTGCTAGCAGCATCTGAAGGCACTAATTTTGCATATGCTCCAGTGAAGATAGCAAGATGTGTTTTTCTTCATCAACTTCAGTAAGGAAGGGATTTCTTCTATGAAACCTAACTGATCTTGAAAAAATTATTTGTAAAGAAAGTGGAATAAATCTGATCAACAGAAAATTTCAGATTTCACTTAGAAATTCACTTAGAACTGTTACATTTCTGATTGAGTCCTGTACTCCAGAGCTGCTAAGCCAAAGCAAATTCCTTTACCACTCTTGATCTCAGCAAAACTTGCCATTTTACACCAGTTGAAGATCTGTCTCAAATCACAAAACAAAATCATATAAAATTAATTTTCATTTATTCTGTGACCTTCCCTTACAAAATTATAGTCATCCAGTGGAAGCAATTTGCATGGAATACCTCTTCTCCATTACGATGAATAATGGAAACAGAGAGCAGATGAGAAGATACTGTAGCTGTGCTAGAAAATTTTCCCAACAGATTTGAATAACTGCTTCATTTCTCACAAATACTACATTTTTAAAGGAGTCTTACATGTTTTAACTGCAATGGGCAATATAGCTTGCTCGACCATCATTGCAAAGCAGTGCCTGAAGTTCTAAAACATTGAAACTGATGATATAAAATTTCACAGAGGGAACCACAGGCAACACAGCAGGTCTGTGTTTCTGTTTCAACAAAATATTTTTATGTAAACCAAAATGACACATAGAATTTCATGAATAGACCATAGACCAAGGGAAAAGAAGTGATGTAGCCACTATGTATATATGTAAAACATCTCCTGCAAGACACAAAAAGTGTGACTGGTGGAAGTCTGTATTTCCCTGTCATGTCAGTCTAAGTGCATGCATCACACTGGATGAATTCATTTAAATTCTTTTCTCATGCCAAGAAATTCATCCTGATGCTGAAAAAATATTCTTTTAGTTTTCAGACCAATTCTTACCTTATAATATTTGGTAAAATTTTTTTGTTTTAAAATGTCTTCACTAACTTTTTGCAGGCTAGAAAGGTCACCAAACAAACTCAGAAGAGTTGTCTGGTAATTTTCCTATTATTCTGGTGAGAAGTATCTCTATTTCAAATCCATGAACAACAAAACATTTTATTTTTCTTTCCACATGGGAAAATTGGGATTTCTGCTTCACACTAGAAATTTCAGTGAATCATTTCAAGCTCACTATTCACTCTTTCTTTTCTGTTTCAAAAATTAAAGCAATATTTACTGAGTTGGCAATCACAATGATCCTCCATAAATGAGTTCAGGGTTTTCGTGGTAAAGGAGTACAGGATGAAATGACATTTATGGCAGACACAATGCAGCAGCCTTTGGCTGGTCACCCAAAGGTTTTGGACAAAGGGCTGCTGAGGCAGCATTTATAGTGGTAAGATAAGGGTGAGTTTGGAGTTTTGATCTGTGTATGATCATGCATGCTAGGTATGTGCAAGGGATGCCTGTGCCCGGTGTAGGCTGGGGGAGACAGGATAACTCCCGCCCTGAAATCCACCAACATCCATTTGCATTGTTCAGTGGAAAAGCAGAGACTCCATCCCTGCCTAAGCCAGTACCCCTGGTTAGAGGCAGGACTTGGGCTACTCAAATATCCCACATGAGCATGAGGTTGGAAGCAAAACTACCTGCAGCTGGGGTAAGGAAGGGGCCATCTGTCCTGCCTACCACATGCTGCTGGAGAGGCCCCCAGCTGCGGAGACTGAATATGGCCCATGCACTAGGCACTCTGCTGGACCCAGCAGAATCACCAGCACATGCTGTCCCCAGCCCTCGGTGGACAGAAGCACCTACAAGGTTGTTTCGTCACCTCATTTGGCCACCCAGATTGCACTGCAAACAACGCATGATGAGGCAGCCAGAGTCCCAGCGGGGCAGGCATGAGAATGCTAGGCTTGGGCATCTTCTCACAGTTGCCCCTTGACTGCTGTAGAGCCACAGACAAAAATCTCCACTGTTTAAATGTCAGACAATGTCCTTCAGTGGTGGCTTTATTCTGTGATCTCCATGGGTGGTAAAGAGCTGGAGGGTGAAATACTTGTCACCTGCCAGGAATTATTAACGCCTTCCTTTATGAAATGAGAAAGGCGTGTATGAGCAATCCCTAAACACAAATTGGATGGCTAGATCAGAGGCTGCTGGTCTGGTGAGCCATCTCCTATTTCGTTACGAGGTCTCAAGGAGGGCCCCAAGCAGTTCCTTGAACCCTCACTTTCTTCCCTAGTTAAGATGGACCATGTGGGTAAAGGCACCAACTGCACTTCTTAAAGCAATGAGCTCTTCCAAGCAGTGAAGAAGGAGCTACTGACACTTGACACATCTAGAAATCATGCCAAGTAATTGTCTACAGGGGTATCGAGCTGAGCTTAACATCATCAGCCTGCTTTTAGAAAACTGTAAATATTATGTGTACATAGTCTACATATTGAAGCATGTACCTATTTGCAAAAAGTATAAAGAAGCAGAACAGACGAACAGTTAGGAATGCTTACAATTGTTGTACATTATCTTTAATCACTCTTCGTCCCTGGCAAAAACTAAACTGAGGGGGCAAAAAAGGCCCTTGAAAGAGAACAAGAATGAAACTAGAGATCCAGGATGTGTTTCTGATTAGAGCAGGAGAAAGAACTGGCTACACTTGTGTCTCTAATTTATGACTAGTTCTTTCTTTCTAAGACTCTTTGTCTAATTATCCCGATCTATTTTTTTTAAAAAAGACCTACTAATTCACAGGTATTCAGTAAAATATTCCATTATTAATTACAAGGGGATTTATCATATGTTTTAAAATACTCAGAGAAGGAAATGTTCTGTGCTGAAGCAAAGGAGCAACCTTCTACACTGTAACCAGAAATTCTAAGAACAAAGTCTTGACTGAAATAAACATCACACACAACTGAGATCCTAAATAACCCAAGCGCAAGAGCTAAAGAAGTGAAAATCATACCAGAGATTTCTTCAAAAAAAACACCAAGCAACAAACAATCCCAAGGGCAAATCTGTCTCTGATTCTTTCCTAAGACGATCGTTGTACTGTATGCTTGTAAATGCCATATACAACTCAAAGAAATAAGACTGCTCCCACCCTTTCAAAAATGCCCACCAGCCCTTCTGGACATCTACAATCAGGCAGTGACACCAGGCTTTGCTTTGCCAGTTGCTCCATTCTGACAAGTACCTTTGGGTACTTTATTGTATATTACCTAAGCTTTTGTTATGGGATGAATCCCGTGGATTCAGGGACACTGTGCAAGCCCCAAAGGAGACAGAGCATTAAATCTGCAATTCTGGTCTCCCAACACCTGGATTTGTTATTTAGTCTTGTCTTTCTCAGACACTTGAGGAGTGGATGAAATGATGCTTTCCTCCTCAGAGGGCTTTCCTGGCAGGAAGGCATTGGACAGACAGTACCACAGCCATGACTTTTGCTAACTGAAATGTCATATGCATGTAAAATAGATTGCAGTGCTGCACCATGGCAAGGTTCTCACTGAGGCCCACATATCCTGGGTTGCTTCATTGCTCCTGTATTCCCCAAAGACAAGGGAGGAGCAGGAGTAAAAAGAAAATGGAATATTGTGTATTTGCAGGTTTCCTAATATGGGTATGGGACTGCCAGTAATCAGCACTGTAGAGAACAGCAATATTAGAAAATAACTCAGAAAAGAAAAAAGTGATACAAAAAATAAAGTTGAATGTTTCTGTGTTCCTGTTAGATGAACTGCAGAAAATTCAGATTTAACAAAAATTAATCAAAGATAATAATATAAATCATTAAGCCCAGCAAGTACTGTACTAAGGAAGACAGGGAAATTGTGTAACATGAGGTGATGGCTGTAACAAAAAAAATCTATACCAAACAAACTGGAAAAGCTAACGAAAGGGTGAAATGAAGACCACACGAGAACTCGAGGTAAATAACAGAACTTTTTTGAAATATGTAAAGAAGATGAGGTCAATAAAGGAATCATTCTTGTCTCCCAGAGATACAAGATCAGATGCCAAAAGAGGTAGGCATTACAGAAAAAGTAAATTAACTTCCTTCACTGTTCATGAGGGAGAAGGATGGTGTTGTCAAAGAGAGAAATGCACATTTCTGAACTGTCGGATCCAGGGAGTGTTCTGGTGGG